>VWZD01004318.1:196424-282551 GCA_013396695.1 Sakesphorus luctuosus
TCTAACTGTATGGCCATGTCCTCCAGACCCACAACCTTTTCTCCAGATCATTAGATAACCACAGGTGTCTGACTCCTGTATTTCTGTACACTGAGAAGTTTTGAAGGAATGTATTAGTAATTCAGATCTCTTTCCTCCTCCTGCAAGATGGGAGGAGAGCAATTACTTGAGAAAAGGATGGAAGGGAAGACACAAAGGTTATTTAGGCACACTAGTCCTTCCATTCTTATGATCTTTTTGCTAGGTGGTGTTTAATCACCATCCCAGTCCACTTCAAAGACCAAACATAAAAAATTGGAGTATTTAGAGACATAGGACTTCAAAGGTATGTACTGAAAAAGGCTGTTCAAATCACTGGACACACTGAGGAATTACCTCAACCAATGGATAAAATTTAGGCTGGACTACCCGATATCTCAGAAACTTGTTCAAAGCATGTGAAGAAAGGAACAGCAAATAAAGCATTAAGGATACACTTTTATATTCTTGAACTTTGCTATGGAGTGATTTTCTTTTACTTGGAGCAGCACATGGCATCTCTGACTCCGATTCCAATAGTTGTATTTAACTTGGACAATGCTTCTGCTATTGTGAGAGGAGTTCTCAGGGTAGGGTTAGGAGTAGGATCTTTTGGAAGAGTAGNAGACCAAACATAAAAAATTGGAGTATTTAGAGACATAGGACTTCAAAGGTATGTACTGAAAAAGGCTGTTCAAATCACTGGACACACTGAGGAATTACCTCAACCAATGGATAAAATTTAGGCTGGACTACCCGATATCTCAGAAACTTGTTCNCTCACCAATATATCTCCCTCATTGCATTAGTACAACCATACATGGTTTTGGTACTTCATCAGGAACTCTAGTCTTGGAAGCCTTTCACTTTTGTGCTTCAGTGCTAGACAGAAAATAGCCACTACGAACTCAGAAATATTTTCCTCTGCTCTGTCTTAACACTCATCTAATGTGAGTTGCATCAGGCGTTCAAAGCTTTCCAAAGTGAAGTGCCTCAGGAAATACTCAGGATCATCACTGTCACAGGAGAGAATGAGGAATTCCATTACAACATCATTTGAGTGAGAAACTGTATATTGCTGAAATACTACTACGAAGTTGACTGTTTTATCAAGCATTACTTTTCAAACCATTAAGTAGAGTGGGTGGTTTCATTTATTTTCTAGCATAATGAAACATGATTTTCTAGAATTTATCCAATTATTTAACTTCCTTCTTAATACAAAAAAAAAAATCAGACTTATTCTAAAGTTTAAGTAATTTTTTGTATGAGTGTTAGATACTAATATTTAAATTCATCCAACATGATTAATGAGCTCTCTGCTTAATCCAAGCAGAGGAGTTGAGATGAATGAGAACAGCTGTTATACTGTTATTTAATTTTAATAATATTATTAATACTTTCTAATAATAATTGAATTACTTTAAGTCACTGGGTATGCCTTTTATGGCATGTTTGTATAATTCAAAGTTCAACACTAACAGTACATTAAGAAGTGTATATACGCTTAAAAGGTAAACAAAGGGAGATGACAGAAGGATTCAATGCAAGAGAGACTACCCAAACAATGGTAATTTAAATACAAGAGTTAAACAAAATCCTCAATTGCATTTTACTCCAAGTGCTGAATTGTGCAATTACACAACTATGTGCAAAAAAACCTCAGTGAAGCAACACCCTTGTTTGCATATGCCTATAGAAAGAAAACCTTCAATTCCTTTATGAAATGCCATAGCAGAACATGCCAGGCACAGAGTCCACAACTCAGTGAGAGGCAAGAGCTCTCTCAAGGAGACAGGATTCTGCCATGGCTGGATGAAAACATAAGGGCTAAACATTGCTCAGTACTTGCACACCAAAAGCAGAGAACCAGGGAAGCAACAGTGCATGACTGAGGAGCAAATAGAAGACACAGAGCTTTTTTGAGACTGTAGAGGTTGGAAAAGTAGGCTTAGAAACCGCAAGTGGTTGCCTCTGTGTTCAGCTGTATCGGAAAATAAACACACAAATGTCAGTCAAGAGTAATTGTGAGATCAGGGGGTTTAATAATTTTCTATTCTTAATAGAAAGAATCAAGCAAAGTCTCAAGTGCCTGCTTGAGCTAAGAAGCAAGACTTGTTTCAGAGACTTTAGCAAAATCCATATTCTGAACATCTTCAGGTAACACATTCATGCAAAGAAATTCTTCTTAAAGGGTGTATGTTTTACAGGACTAAAGGCAGACAGTCCTAGAAAAGACTGCAATACATCCTTGCTGCATTATTATAAGCAGCTCAAGTTTGTGAAAAGATGAAAGGTGAAATACTGAATGTTCCTGAGCTCTTACTATTGGTAAACGCAAGTCCTTACGTCAGCTGAACATACTAACGCCTCAATAATTCCTTTTATTCCTCAGCTGGTCTCAAGAAAAACAGCCCCTCAGTATCTGAGTCACCACTTCACATCCTGCCCCGCTTCTGTACTTCCTCATTCAAGGCACAAGTGACTCGCAGCAGCACGTTTGGATCTCAGCACATGCAGACAGGCTACTGAGAGACTCCAGAGGTAAGCAAGAGACGAAGTTTTCTGTCCTGTACTAGGAAGCGCTAAAGCTGCACTATCAGGGCTGTGGCTTTTTGGCTAAGGGCTTGCAAAATTGCTTCAAACGATGTAGACGTGGGGAAAAATGAAAGAGAAACAATCTGGATTTGGCTTGTTTTGATTTTTCCTTTGTCATAAGCGACAGTTTGCTGGAGAGGACAAAATACAATTGAGGGATTTCCCAGTTAAAATATTGCAGCTCTGTAACTCCACTCCCCTGCACTGGCTGCCAGCTGGGGTATGCTTAGACTGCAAAATGAGAAGTGAAGCTGAGAGGTAACAATAAAACAAAAGGCAGCTTTAACCTGACAGCCCAAAAGGCATTTTTAACTAATTTACTCACTGAGCGCAGTTTTGTCTTTATTTCTACTCTTTACTTTTTGCTTATCTTTAGCCATTAATGTGACACATTGACAGAAGGGGTTGAACGGGGAGTTTCAGTTTAGTGAAGCTCAGAGAATGAACTGGCTGAAAATAATCAAATCACACTTACTGCCTCAAAATATCATCTGGGCTAGAAAAAAAAAGGCTCAAGAAACGCTCAGAATACTAGTCACACCAAAACAGAAACTCTACATAACTGCTCAGATTCTGAATGACCACTGTTTACAAACTGACTGTGTGTAATAGCAACTAAAAAACCCCTTGCAAGGAGGGGAAGGGGTCCCAGGGTACTGAGCAGTACACACACAGAGCCACACAACCCAAGGTGCAGCTGCAGCTGGTGAAGTCAAGTGTAAGAGTGAAAAGACATGAAAGAGGGAAAGCAGCAACACAGGAGGGTTTTCCCAAGCTGTGAGTCACTGTGGTTTCTGCTATAACTGTTGGTGGACTTTGGAAAAGAAAACAACAAAATACTGTTGCACAAGTAGATGTCAGACTGTAGGGTTGTTAAAGTGAGAAAAGTCTCTGACGTTGTCAGAGGCCTACAGGGATGAGAACTCTGGCAGTCTTAATTAGTCCTGTGAGAAAGATTTGCAGGTTGGTCAAAACAAGGTGAGATAAAGAGACTATCAGATCAGCTTGCCATGAGAAAGAGTTTAGGGAGGATAACTTTCTCACAGAAGAGAAGCAGCAGCTGCACCGGAGTAGCATCCAATGAGAAGCTGTGGTAAGGTGTATAAACATGGCTATTCAATGAATGACAGGTGACTATAGGCAGGATTTAGGATATATATTGAGTAATTAAAGTTTAGTGGGGAATCGATAGATCTTGTCTTTTCTTTTCTGGTTTTTCCTCTCTCCTTGGAGTTTTTGGAATAAACTATCTTCTGTGTGAAATCTACAAAGAGTGCCTCTTTTGTTTTAGCCACTGTGATTTTATATACGAACTCACATAGGATTTTTTAACAACTTTTCTTTTTTATATCAGACAAACTCACTGCCTTCAAGTGTTCAGAGAAGATTATATTAGATGAATTAAAAACAAACAAAAAAACCCCCACCCAAACCCAAAAACTACACAGCCACAGATGTACATACCAGTCCCTACAGCCAGGCATTTAAAACAGCTTTCCAATTTCAAAATCTGTTTCTATTCTTGATAGCTTCTCCCTTCCTTTAAAAGGACCTGTACCCACCAAGGTCATGCAGGGAAGGTGAGAGACAGACACCTTGGAAAAATACAGAGCAACTGAAGCCACAAAGCCAAATTTCTCATAGCTCCATGTGAACTCAGATCTCTCAAGAGACAGCTCATGACAGACAATTTTGCCCTTTTGAAACCTAAATAGAAGTATTTCACCAGTTGATTAAAACTGAATCCTGAGCAAGGAGGGAAATGACACAGCTTTAGATTTCAGTTCTCATTAAATCAAAAAGTTTGCCATTATTTTGCCTTTAACTTGATAACACAAGAGTAAGTAATATAAAGGTAGAAATCAGCACATATTTTTCATTCTAGAGAAATTATTTAGGTATTTCTGAAAAGGCAGAGGAGGTGGTAGGAAATTTTCATTCTGAGCCCTCTTCTTGTAACACAGACCAGGTTATTGAAATATTTACCAAAATGAGCCTTATAAAAGAGTCCCCAAAATGCTGTCTCCAGTTATGGAAGCCCTAAAATAAGATTGCATGAGCATATATACCACATTGAAGAGACTGATCCTTTGGTAGAACAGTCACCAGTTAGAATCATGGAATGAACTGGATTGGAAGAGACCTCCAGGACCATCAAGATCATCAGTTCTGCACATTTTTGTCTGCCAGAGAAGCCACTCAGTGGTTGGGGGAAGAACATTTTACTCTAGTAAAGAAAAAGCCTATATATTATTTAAAAAATAAGGCAAAACCAAACAAACCACCACCCACACACACACACACACAGGTGCAGTCAACTCTTTTAGAGGGCTTGTTGGCTTTTTTCCACCTTATCCTTGCAAATGGCATCTATAGCTTACTGCAGACATGGACCTGTTATAGCAGGTCCAGAAGAGGTCCACAAAAATGATCAGTGCTAGAGCACCTTTCCTCTGGAGACAGGCTGAGAGAGTTGAGGTTATTCTGCCTGCAAAAGGCTCCAAGGAGACCTTAGTGTACCCTTTCACTGCTTAGAGGGGGCTTAAAAGAAAGAGACTTTTTTCCAGGGCCTGTAATGACAGGACAAGGCACAAGGATTTTAAGTCAAAAGAGGGTAGATGTGAATTGCACACAAGAAGAAATTCTTTACTGTGAAGGTGGTGAGGCACCAGAATGGGTTGCTCAAAGACACTGTGGATGCCCCATCTACAGAAGCATCCAGGCCAGGCTGGATGGGGCTTTGAGTAACCTGGGCTAGTGGAAGGTGTCCCTGCCCATGGCAGTGGGGTTGGAACTGGATAAACTTCAAGGATCACTTCCCACCCATTCTGTGCATCTATGATAAGTACTTAAGAGTTCTTAGAAGAGGTTGAGCTGGTTTCTGTCCCTCACATTCCTTTTCTGAACTATGTTACAGCCTTCCCTCTCACTCAGGATGAGAAGCCTATAGAGCCAACTGACCCTATGGAAGCTGAGCATTCCTGAACATCCACAGAAGGTGGCAGTCCAGGTGACAGGACACTACATGCACATGTCAGTGACTGAGCTTTGTTTCCACAGGTAAGAGATAAAAGGGGAGGAAAGGGAAAACTATGAAATGTTCTCTGAGCAATGAAATATTTTTTTGTTCCAGTCCATTAAATACACACACACATAGAATGTGAATATGTACTCACTGAACACTGACAATCTTCAGAGGCACATGGGGTTGTGTACACACTGTGAACATACCTGCAGTCGGATTATTCAAAGCAACCTGAGCCTCAGGGACTTCCAGTCATTGATTTCACTTCCCATCTGTTCAGATATTTTTAAAACAGCACCTCAACACCTTCAAGCACATCTTAACCACACATCAAGGCGTGGTGCTGAGGTTCCTGTGCTAACAGGGTCTGGAGAAGTGCCACTGTCTTGGAGTAGCATTGCACAGGCATGAATTCCCTGTGCTGATGGAAAGGTAGAAATTGCAGCTCCCCAAAATGCCTCACAAGGGGTTGGCTGCTCCTGAGTTGGGACAAGAGCTCAGGTCAGCACAGAGCTAAGAAGTCACCCGTGGGTGCTCAGACCTGTCCCAAGGCACCTGTAACCACCTATGGTGTATAGAAGAGGCAAACCAGAAATTGCACTAGCTTGAGTTTTCAGTTGGGTCTGTTGCTGGAGGTAAAAGGAAAGGTTAGTTTTGATAGTCAGATCTTGGTTTTGTTGAGGTATTTGTCTCTTTAAGTTTTCCCTCCTGCTCACAGGGAGTCCTAAATAAATAAATAAATAAATAAATAAACACTAAAGTCACATTCAGCATCACTAAAGGGAATCTTCATTTTATAGCTGTAGCCAGTTCCAGATTTGGTTGTTCTCTCATCTGGTTTTCACAGAATGGTTTCAGGTGGAATGGACCTTATAGATCATCTCATTCCAATCCTGCTGCAATGGCCAGGGACACCTTCCATTAGATCAGGTTGCTTAGAGCCCCATCCAACCTAGCCTTGAACACTCCCAGGAATGGAGCAGCCAGAGCCTCCCTGGCCAGCCCCTTCGAGGGCCTCACCACCCTCATAGTGAAGTATTTCTCCCTAATACCTAACTTAAACCTCCCCTCCTTTAGCTTAAGACTATTCTTTCTTGTCCTATCTCTACATGTCCTTGTGAAAAGTCCCTTTCCAGATTTTATTGTAAGCCCCATTTATATACTAGAAGGTGCTGTAAGGTCTTCCCAGAGCCTTCTCTTCTCCTGGCTGAACAACCTCAACTCTGCCTTCATAGGGGAGGTGCTCTAGCCCTCTGACCATCTTCATGGAATCCCCTGGACCCGGAAGATCCACATCTTACACTGGAGACTCCAAAGTTGGACACAATTGTCCAGGTGTGGTCTCATGAGAAAGGCAGAATCCTCTTCCTCAACCTGCCCAGGACACAGTTGGCAAGTGCACATTGTAGGGTCATGTTGAGCTTCTCACACCCAACTCTTCACTCCAAATTCACTTCTGTTCTATAAGCAAAGCATGCTGGTGAAGCAAGTAATTTAGCTGTTGCTTGGTGTAGTTGAAGAATGTAACTTTAATAAAGAGTAGGGAGGATAAACAAAACAGGCAAATTCTTCATCTGGAGAACAGTAGGGGGTTTTAATTTTTAAAATTACTTCTACAGCTTAGCTTTGCATGCAGGTGTTTTTCTCTCTCATCTCCTTGTGCACATATTATTGTGCAGTTTTCTGTATTACTTTATTTCACTTACAATTTCCTTGCAAGGCTACTGGAAAGACCTGACTCAGTGAGATGGAGGAGACTGCTATTTGCTTGACTTTTGTCTCCCACCAATTTATGAATATAGATAGTTGTAGAGTCCAATTGTATTTCTCAACTAAGTGCATTTGACATATAATCATTTCACCTCTGGCTTCTTTCTTAACTTCTAAGTTTCCCACATTCTACATTATCATGTGATGAAGTTCTGAATCATAAGGTTTTTGTAAAAGCAAACTTACTTTCCTCTCCTTACCTCAGTAATCTTGCCAGAGTAGTGATTACTGTGGCCATGGTTAGAGAGTTACCAAAGCTGGAGCCAAGCAAATCCTCATCATTTCTCAAAAGCATTGATTTATTTTGACATCAGGAAAGGGAAGAGCATCCAAAACTCCCTATATTCCCTTGTTAAGGCAGCCCAGCTTAAACTTGGTTGCTCTTTTTAAAAAGACATTTCCAGGGTCTAAAGGGAGTTGCTGTATGTGCATTCTGCATCTCTGCATGATGCAAGCTGATTATTGAAAACATCTGAAGAAACAACATATTCCATCTGTCCAGCTCTGGAGAAGCTGCTGTTGTCTTTCTTCCACATCACCACAAAGAGTGTAAACAACACTGAACTGCTCCCAAAACACACATCTTTGTAGTCTCTCACTTACCACGAACTCTTACTTCCTGACAGGTGACAATTTCCTCTTACCCAAACGCAGATTACTGTCTAGAGAAGAACATCTCTCTTAAATAGCAGTGGTGAGAGAAACAAAGAGATGCTCAGAAGCATTTGTGAAATCTAAGAAGTGAGAGGAGGCAGCAATAGGAGTGTCACTACCTTTCCAGCTCTTCCATATATCCAGTGAGGGTCATCCCATGGTTAATTAACTCCCATACACTCCTCACTCAATCAGCCATACCAATGCTTCTGAAGACTCAGGCTGCAAGCTAAATCTTCCTTGCAGCTGGTAGAACTATTTGAGTCACATTTCTAAGAGCTTTTGAACATGAAGCATGACCTTGTAGGAACCTAATGCTCGTTTCTCCTAGGATCTATAGAGTAGAATCTACAAGAGCTCCTACTGTCTCCCACAACAAAATGGATATTCTTTTACAGATTGATTTGTTTGTTTGTGATGAGGAAGGAATTTTTCTTGACAAGAAAGGCTTCAACAACACGTAAGGATGGGAATGGAAGTTCCCTGGGGTTCCCATGTTGTGTTACATCTCTTGAACTTTTTAAGTCCTCTGCTGGGAAAGCGGTGAGTGGAATAAATTAAAAGATTTAAGGCTAAAAGGTTTTCCTGGAAAAGTCTCCTCTACAAGAGAGAGTGGAAAATAGCTGTGCCAAGCTAGAGAGTCAGGGGTCGGCATTTGTCACTAGGACTCATTTAAGTCCCTGTGCTGTGACATGTTAATACCTCCTCCCCCCATTTCTTCACTCACCACAGAGGAATGAAGCAGAAAAGAGTATGTTGATTTGTACTAGCCTTGTCATCCATCCAATGAGTATGCTCTGGGGAATCCTAATTCCATAAACATTGCTTCGGCCCACATTTGGGATCTATTAATGCCAGGGAAAGCAGCAGCGCCTTGCTGAGTACAAACTCCTTTCATGACACCAGGATACAGCAGCACAAGTGCCTGGATTAGGCCTTAATATTCTCAAATCTAAAATTACAATACCTAATTAAAGACCTAGCAGGGCTCCATGGTAGGTCTGTCTGGGGGATCTTTGAATTTCCCCATGGGAAACTTCTGTCCTCAAAGATAGTCCTCCACACAAATAATTTCACCTTTCTAGAGCCTCACTACAGCTGCAATTTTCATGGTGGTCATGGAACAAACCCACTGTATTACAGGTGTTTTCCAAATACTGCTTTCACAGCTGAAGTTGAGCTCTCTTCAGATGCAAAGTGACATGCTGGTCTAAGTCAATGCAGCTTTGCTGGCTTGACATGGTTCAAGAGTACCCCTTCCTCAGCCCAACTACAGATGTGTTCCACACCTCAGAGGAAAGAAGAGAAGGATCTAAGTCAGGATAGCCTTGGTTAAAATTCAGTTTTATTGTCTTGGTTCCCATTTTCCCCTGCTGTCTTTTTGTGTTGAGAGAGGTATAAGCAAAATTTTCCACCCAGAAACAGTCTTTGCATCAAGAGGATATTTACATCTCCAGGGGGTGTAAATGTGCTATTTCAGCTCCAACCCTCCTTGCATTTGCAGCCCATGGTGCAGAGATGTAAGAAACAGGGCTCAGTGAGTTAACACAAGTCATGGCAAAGGCCACCACTGACTTACTACCATCAAGTAGATCAGAGATACCCCATGTCTTACTCTGGATAGGGAAGAGCAAATCTCAGATGGCTCCAGAACCTGGGAGGCTGCAAGTCTCAGACATTTTGCCATCCCTGAACAACTGCGTAAAAATAGGGTTGCTTCAGTTTCAAAAATCTGTGTTCTGCTTCAGAGCTGCTCTAAGGTGCTCACTGTCCTTCAGCTGCCAACTCAACCTCCCAAATAATTGTTTATATCTCGAATGAGGGATTATTTAAAAAACATGTAAAACTCAGAGTTTAGTGCTCTAAATAAACAGTCCTAGAAGCCAAGGTCAGCTTCAAGGTCCTCAAAGTCTGAGACACTGTAAGATACAAAATTAACAAGGCTTTTCAAATCCCATCTGGTAGTAGGACTGGAATGTAAGGGCTTTGAACTGCAAGCATGAGATCAGCATATTAAGATCTAGAGAAGATTTCCATGAGTATTCTGAGGAAGTGCTTCAAAACTAGGTCATGTAAACTTAACATATTTTGAGTGCTTCCTACAAGTAATTTCTCCCTTGGGTTGAACCCATAGGCTATCACTTTGTTTGACAGCTATCAGTTAAAGCACAGCACAAATCACACCTACTAATTACTAGTTAACTTTCCACAAATGCGTCAGCAAGGGGAGAAAAAAGGGATCTTGTTCCATTACATATTCTCACAATGGACATTTGTGTCTGCAAAAAAGGGTGACTGTTATGCTTAACGCCATTCAATTCTGCTCTAAAGATCCAAAGAAAATATTTTGTTTGCCTGCATTCTAATGAGTCCTCAAGATGTTTGGCAGCTCTCACTAAACTACGCACAATGGCATCCCTCCTCAATTAGCACTTTGTACTTTCCCATCTGAGGACATCACACCCCTTTCCCTCTGAGAGTTAGAGATGCAGTAGGTTGCACAGCAAATCCCATCAAACTCCTCCCCACTGCCCCAGCTGAAGTTACAAGATGCAAGTTTGGGTAAGCAGCAGTTATATTGTCACATTCCCATCAAAGATCAACCAACCCAATTTCTCATTAAATGCATCAGCTCTTTGTACCAGTAAGCAAATATAAATTGGAGAAGGAATCCTGCTTTTCCACATCAAAGTTTCTGTATAGTTTTCACTCCAAGCTTACTCATTTCTGAAGCCCTAAGTCTTGTCATCTGTCACCATAAATACTCAGAACTCAGGTTTGGGGCACATTGAAAAGATGGGTTTTCATGAAGTTTTAGCATCAGGAAAGAATGTGAGTTCAGACAGTCCAGCTGTGGGAATGGGGTGGCTCAGGAGCACAGCTCTTCCCAGCAGTAGGAAAATCCATTCAGTTGCTACATCTGTCTAGACTAAAAGTAGTGCATTGCAATGACAAAAATCCTCCCAGATACAGCTTTGTTAGACAACTCTCTGGAAGTGTCTACTTCCTTAGAATCTGATGGCAAAGCAGAAAAACAACTGTTTACTCTAGCAGCAACAGCTGTGCACTGAATAATACTGTGCTCCAGGAGGGTCTGACTGTAGTGGAAAAACACTCATATAAGTACTTTGAGACATAAAAGTATGGACATCCTTTTCATCCTAACAGAAGATCAATGGCATACTATTAGATGCCAGAGACTCTAGCCAGATACAGTCCTGCCTCTGTACTTGCACATGTATAAACAACACTTGAAAGTATTTGGCTTATGATTTTAAACATATTTTCTGGAAGAACTGAATAAAGGAAGGTAGTATTATTTTTTAAAAGTGTAGCAGGAGTTCTTAGAGAAACCAAACAGCCAGTGATCTCTCTCACATATAGAAACAGTTTCTTCAGCTGATATTTTATATGTCTTGCTCTCACTTACACAAAACAGGGCTGTTCACTGGTGTTCACAGTTCTCAATGCGTATGATATGGCAAAAAGCTAAGATCTTGTCTCTGATTTGGGTACACATACACCTTAGGAGATCACTAAAGCAGAGACTACCAGAAGAGCTTGAGTGTAAATAGTTTAAGAATTATCACAACTAGAATGCTCAACATTTTGTCACAATTCTAGGATATGTGAACAGAGAAACATGTGAGAAGCCTGGCCCTGCAGCTACATAAGCATAAACCTCTGCTCAGTTATGGATGGCCTCACAAATTACCTTCATTCTCTGATGTTCCTAGAGAAGACATACAAAGAGTCAAAGTTCTAAGGTGTTATTAGAGAATTCCACTGACATACACCCCTCTTGGTTTTTGATATGCCTGGAGCAATCAGCACATCTTTGTGCCCTTTACACCCCAAGGCACGTTGTGCACCCAAGTAGCCATCTTGTCCTGTACAACACATATACTTAATGGTGCTTCCAACATCGGTGGCACAGACCTACTCACTCAAATGCTCCAACTCACTTTTTCCTGGATTTCCAGCAAACAGTTACTATCCAGATGATGCAAAACCTCATGACTTGTGCACAACTCCAGCCAAGAGCTTGAAAGGTGCCAAAACAGATATGCCACAGGCACTTGCTACTGTGCAAAAAAAGCTTTGTGTTTAAGGCCCTGTAGAGCCCAAACCAGCTCCTCCAGCTACCCAGAGCTCCTGGATCACAACAGTGGAGCTGCAACATGTTCCACCCTTGCGGAAGCAGCTACTGGGCCTGGATTGTCAGAGGGAAAAAACCCTGGTGTGGAACAACATCAGAAGGTATTTCACAGGGTGTTGGCCAGTGGAAAGAGCAGGCACTTCAGGGAGATAAGCACGTCTGTTGGGAGCAGACAGGTGTCACACAAGGGGAGCTTCAGCTACAGCACTGCCAAGACTTCTCAACAACACTGGTGAAATTAAGTGCTGCTGTTTTGGAAAGGGAACAGTCACCTGTGGAAAGGTCTAGAGACTCAGCTGTAGGCCAGTGAAATGCTCTGCTGAATTTGCCAGCCTTATTTTGGCTGTGCATTTCACACCCTCAACTTCCACTTTGGGGCTAGTTGAAAACAAACTGTAAAACTAAGTTCACCTAAACTTTCACAGGGGGTTTCCTATCTTGAAAGTGTAGAACCACAAAGAAGTCAGACTGATCTTTCATAGCATGAAAGCTTGTGGTTTTGCACAAGCTGCTCTTCTTTCTTTTTAAGTCATTGCTTACCAACATGCTGAAAACAGCACAGGCATATAAAAGTTCTGTTTGGCATCTCTGACACTGAGAAGTTTGGTGCACTCTAAATTACAGAAAAGAGGTGGCAGCAGCTCCCCTGATGGAGATGCAGACTGCCTACACAAGCTCCTCTTACAGAAGAACTGTACAAAGTTGATCCAGTGACTCATTGCTGAGGTACTTTGTTTCTGCCCAAGCTAAGGTGGTGGGGTTCTTTGAGCCTCGTTAATGCTGTGTGCGGAAGGATATCTGCAACGATATGGTGGTTCTGCCTGGAGTTAGGATTCTCAATCCATTAACCCAGGAGAAGTGTGTGCTCAGTGCTCAGCCTGACCATGTGGTCACCGAGATCCCAAAAAAGGACACACAGGAGCCACCGGTCAGGAGAGGAACAAAGAGGAGGTTTATTCAGGGGAACAGGTTTATAAAGGACTTGGGGGCCAATAAAGGACAAGGGGAAGTCTGGCTTCAGGCCAATAAGAGTAAGGGGATTTACATACAATGGGAGAGGGAATCAGGTAACATGAGTCTTACTATCTGTGTCCCAGGCCCCTGGCCGGGCAGGGATTTCTGGGAAAAAGACAGTGACTTTGCAGTTTTACACTAAGTACATTCAAACACCCAAACATCAGTTGTTGAAGCATTCTCAGTGGATGGCTGCTTGTCTTCATCAACCCATTTTTGACATGACTTTCTCCAAGCCATGTAGGAAGAATGCATTGCTACACAGAGCCATATCTAAAGTGACCTCCACTAAGCCCCTGGGATGACCTTATTGTTCCCAATCTGGTGACCACCAGATGCTATTGCAACACGAGACATCTGGGCAGCATTTATGAGCATGACAACATCTGGTTGTTTTCAGATACTAAATCTCCAGCCTACTTTCAGCTGTGTCCTACTTTCAAATGACAAGTATTGTGCTCTCTGGTATTAAAAACAGTAATTGGTGAAAGGGTACATGGCTACAACTGAAGTAAGCTTCCTTTGAGGAGATGAGACAATTCACTACCAGAGTTCCATTTTCACTGAATTATTTCACATTGGAAGAGCAAGATAAAGGCAAGTTCCCCACATACACCTAAAGAAGAGAGCAGGGAGCATGTGAAAATTAACTGTACACACACAGAGCCACAGGAAGAATAGGATACTGTTGTGAGAAAAGGGTAGAGGGAAGGATGCCACCTCTTTCTTGTGCCATGGTTCTGAACAGAAACACATCTGTATGAAGCAAAGAGCAGTGGTCTTTTAGAGTGCTTCAAAAGAAAGGAGTTGCTCACTGTGCTTCCCAACCCCAAGATTTTTACTTTGAAAAGCAGCCAGCAGTTCCCTGTGTGGTCATGATTATAGATAGGGGTGAAAAAAGCAATGCTATTGCACTAATAACAGAAATTGCTCTTTTGCTGGTGGGACAAGAATGAGAAAAGTCCTGATCCATGCATACAGTACTCGAGAGACGGGTGCTTCAGATGGAAAGTGATTTGGCTGAACTAAATCTGAAGCAAGCATTAACAAGATCTGAAAGCTTTAAGAAGGTTGAGAAACATTCCAGAGTAGAGGGCCTGCAAGAAGTGCTTATGATCCCTACTCTTCTTTTTCCTACTTACACAAACTGCCTGTTCAAGGCCTTTCCTTCAGACAACAAATACATCCACCTCAGCTATAAAGAAAATAGTCTACAGCCTTCCAGCATCTGGGCAAAATAACTTGGGCATCTCAAGACAGCTCTGTTGTACATTGTATGTACATCCCATTAACTCTATATATGACTCTTCTCTGCTTAGAACAATTATTGACAGCTTAGCAAAACAAGTATGAAGTGCTCACAGGCACTTTTAGGGGCTCCTACTTAGGATTTTGTTTGTGTCCATCTTTGATGAACAGAATTTAGTTGGACCTTAACATTTCCGTAGTTGCAACACAGCAACAGAAGCAGAAACTTTCTGCTCTGATACCAAAGCAGTTATGTTTAAAAGACACTACAGACTTCAACCTCATAAATATTTTCAAAAGGCAGTGGTTGGGAAGGCAGTTCCCTTGGGAGGAATTTAAGCCTGCAATATTTGGCAAGTCTCAGTCTTATTTTTGTCACTGGTTTAAGAGTCCTTGAACTATTAGGACTTCATCTTTTTACTAGTGCAAAGTATTCCATGAGTACTTTGTGCTTTACCCTGGCTAACTATGGCAAAGATGGGCTCCTGGAGAAGGAAATAGCTTTCCCTTGTCTTAGTTATTTACATTCAATGTGCTTATCTGATATTCCTTTACATAGCAAAAGGTGCCACCAGAACCTGCAGGAAAGTCAGAGATATTTTGTTAGAACCAAAAGTACTGGGTACAATGCTGTGAATTACTCAGAATAAGTTGTTCTATGAACAGCTCCTCCCTCCTCAAAAAGTTCTCACAAACTGCAGTTGCAGGTCTGTTTATAAGAATTAAAAGAAAACAAACCACAAATCAAACCCAAACACCTTCACTTTTGCTTTGACAGAGCAATGCTCCCAGAGACACCAGCTCAGGCAGACACCAGCTCCTTTTGGTTCAGTAGCTAACATCAGTGAACTAAGTAATACCATTGATTTGCTCCAGGATTTGTTCCAGGTCTATAAAGTCTTTATGTTGGACAGTTGGTTATAAACATGTTCAAACAACTGCATTTTGTAGCTGAGTAGAAGAACCCAGGGTGTGACTCATGTGGTTTCTCTTGCTAGGAGGAGCCATTGTAGGAGTTCATCTTCCAGGTGTACAAACCCTCAGTGAGGTGCTTTGGGTGGGCCTCTGTCAGTTCAGTCACAAGCGACCATCATTCTCCAGGGAAGAGCAGAGACAAGTTACACCAGCCTTGGGTAATCTCAGTTTTTCTCCTTTCACCCTGACCTTCCATTTTCAGACTCGACATTCCCAGTGTTTCCATGTCCAATGCAGCAGCTATAACAGTATAGGCTACTAATTAGCCCCATTTACCTGTGTGGCTCATCAATACTTAATTGCTTCCTAGAGAACAAAAAAATCAACATTTTCTGAACTTGATCCAACTTTCCTCCTTTCCTCAGACCTGTTAAGAAATAAAATTCAACTGATTGTAGCATTACAAGTCAGAGATGAGATGTATTGTAGTAACAGGTCTGATAAAGGAAAAAATAAACTGTTGAGTCTTGGTGGGATTGCGAGTCTGTATCACTAACAATAGCATCTTGCCTCAAAGGTTAAGCTATTTTCAGTTTGCAAAGATGAGCGAGGAGTCACAATCCAGAAAGGAAACTGGTGCTTCTTGAGCCTGTTGCTGGCAAAAATAAACATCTGCAGGTCAGGATTTTCCCTGCTCTCGCAGTATCAAGCTGGAAAATAATTTTGGAGAATAGAAATTCTCTGGCATTAGTGTGTTACACTTCCTCCTAGACAAGGCATCGAACAAAAGTAATAAAGGCATTTTATTGACTATTCTGTCAGCTCAAAGCAGTCTCTTGAGCCTGAAATAGTTTCCCTTCTGCTTCCCAGGAAATTCCCCTAGAATTTCCCTTTTCTGTCTCCCTTGTGATCAGGCTATATCCACTACACGAATGCAAAACTTCTGAGGGAGGGAGATTTCCTCCTTTCTGCTTTGGACTGATAACATTTACCAAGGGGGTTTTATAAATCCTGTCTTGGTGTGAGAGGAAACTGCAGACTGAAGACAAAAACACACTTGTGAAATGGATAATACATTGGAGCTTTGCAATAGAAATAGCTCAATACTGTTCATAGGATGCTCTGAGGTTAAAGAGACCTTAAAGTTCATCCAGTTCCAAACTCCTCTGCCCTGGGCAGAGACACCTTCCACTAGACCAGCCTGCTCAGAGTCCCATCCATCCTGGCCTTGGGTTCTTTCTTACTGTTCAGTAACTTAATTATTGCAGAGTTATATTCACCCTAAGTTTTATGGCACTTCAGCTGCACTATGTCAAGAGGCTGTGTGTATGGAATAAAGAGCAAAGATAAAAGGAATCCTATTTATGAGCTTTTAGGGACTTAGCAGTTGTAAGCAGTGGAAGAAATCAAGGCTGCTAAGAGACCTTAGGAGCTGGGCAGGGAGCTGAGGTTGGACAACTCACCTACTGCAGCATTTGCAGGGCAGCAGGCCCAGCTCGAGATGCAGGCAAATCATAATCTCACTTAAATCACAGAGCCTGGCTGAACCAGAGGGCTGAGGTCTGGCTGGAGTTAGGAAGAAAGAGGCAGCTCTGCTCTTCAGTGCTCATCCCTCTGTAGCAAGAGGGAGCATCCTGTCTCACCTCTCTGGCAGCCACTAATCCTGCTCTGTCTTTTCCATGAATTCTACCAGCAATACCCTCTTCATCCTGTTTTTTCAAGAAGCCTGAACCAGCCCTGTCCATGCCCAGCTATGCATGTGCCAGGAAGTCCTTGTCCCTCCACGGGAGCTTAGTAGCAAAGGAAGAGCTTAATTAATCATGAGATGTCCAATGCAGATGCAAGTTAAGGAGCTTAGCCCATTGAATGCACACTATTAGCAGAAATTTAAACTAGGTGAAGACATTTTGATACAGGGAGATTTCTACAAGTAACAGACTAACAACAGGATTAGGCTGTCATCCTCTTCTTCAATGAGAAATAATTCTTTCACACAGGGAATCTCTAATCCAGATGGCACAAACCCCTTTAAGGCAATTAATAACTGCAGTGGGAGGGGTGGGAGGGAAAGGCCACAAGACAGAGGAGAGCACGGAGAGGTACCTGCCAACCACACCCATACCAGGCAAGACTTCCCATGTATTTCATTCCATTTTTGGTTCTTCATGCCTGTGTCTGGTTTATGAGAAGCTGTATTCAGGGATTGATATTACTTCACACACTGGCTAAAGAACAAAAAATAATTAAAGTGTAGATACCTGCGAGGACCAAGGGAAGGGCAGAGAGGTAACTTTATTTCACCCATATTCTCTCCTACCCCAACACAGTCCACAAAAGTTTCTCCTCGGTTTATGTCTAGTGAGAACCTCACATACAAAGGCAGTAAGAGGGTGGTTTGGGGATTATGGCAGTCAGTAGGCAAACATTTTGCCAAAAGTGATACTATACCCCAAACTGGATCATCTCTCCCCTCAAAATCAGGTCTCATTTTTACAACTAGCTTCAGATCATCCACTTCAGAAATATTAGTATTGCTCAGTGTTGTATTAATCCAAACATTTTTACTGACATCAGTTAACTTAATAATGCCTCCAGGACTCCTCATGCGATTGAATCTGAGCATCAGCTGAATCGTTTGGTTGTTCAGTGCTCCAGAATCAGGTAATACCACTGACTCAAGGGTTACTTTGAACAGATGCCAGAATTTAAAAAAGCCAATAGTGAAGAATGAAAAGTTAAAGTCCTAATTCCTATGAGAACATTTTACTCTAGAGTATCTCTAAATTCAGAGGTTAAACAGTCAAACAAACCATCATCCAGAGAGTTCTAGAAGCAGATGTCCAGATGGGAACTGCCTCCAAAAATCAGAAAAAATGCACAACATGGATTTAGCTGAAGGAACTCGGAGCTACTTCCTTAAGGCTACAGTTTTCTAAAAGGCAAAACCCCACACAACTCTGCCTTTTCATATAACTGCAATCTCTTGAAACAACAGGTTTTTATTCTTGAGAAGAATTATTTATTCACTAAAGGCAAAAAAACCCAAATTTTTTTCTTTTTTTTTTGGAACTGGCATATAAAGAGCAGTGGAAACTCTCAGAAGAGCAAAAAGGAATTGAGAAGAAGAGGAACTTTGGGGGGAGCTGTCAGATAGACTTCACAAAAAGGAACAACAATTTTTTTGGTTTCACTCCAGAAGTTTCATAAAAGACCATGGGACCACTGCACACCAGTAGTCACAGGGAATAAGTCTTAACCCTCGAGCACAAGACCAGGTTAAGGGTGGGATACCCCATGCGCTGCAGGGGCTGTGCTTCCTGAGCTGTCACCCAGACAGGGTCAGATCTGCGGCACTCAAACCCAGGATATGCAAGACAGGGATAGACAGAGGTGGAAACACTTGCTGAGGATTGAGAGGTAAGAAATTTCTCCCTGTGCCAAGAGTTTTTCTGACAGGAAGAAAGTAAATGAAAGGCACTGCCCTGCCATAAGGCAACAGCATTCTCTTGAAAAGCTAACTGCTAAATCTAGCACAAAAGTTCTCTTACACAGAGAGTAAAGCATGTTTTAAGAGAGCCCAGTACTGAAAATTAGACACAGATGTCACATAAAGCTGCCTGACACCAACCCCCCCAGGCAGCAGTGAGTGTCCCTCTGAGACCTGTGTACAGACATCCTTTTAAGCCTTGGGCTGATCTTGGCCCAAGGGAATCAAGCAAGTAACAAATACAAAATTTCTCAGAAGTGACAGCTGAAAATATGAATGCCATGGATCCTGTCTGAGAATTCAATCAGACCAGACATAACATGAAACCACCACGTATCCAAAATTCTGTAGCATCACTTGCCCAGTGTTGAATTCTGCTCACTTGCATACCAAAAGCATGTTTCCTTCCCTCTGAAACTTGAAATGAAATGTGTCACATTTAGCATCAGCCCCCTGAGCCACAAAACCCTTCCCATTTTACAAAGCCGCAAACTACTTCAGTCGAGTCTGAGACCTATTTAGAAAGGTTATTCTGAAATCAAAAACACAGTCTTCTTTCCCAAGCCTTCCAGTTTACCAGGAGTGCTAGGTCAGACAGTCCATTTTTGATCAGATACATCTAGAGTTCTGCTCTTTTTCTTCAAAGCTTGGGGAAGATGTTTATGTTTGCATCGTGGAAGTTGATGTGTTATAAATGGTAATTTCTGTTTCCCCTACATGTTCTATTTCTATACTACAGGATAAATTCCTCCTTAACAAAACTATTTATTAAAAGACAGGGTAGGGGGTGCAAGTTCCTGCTGCAGTAACTGTGTGGTACAGTGGGGCAGGCAAAGAGTAACAGAGTGATGGAAGGGCTGGAGCACAAGTCTGATGAGGAGCAGCTGACAGAGCTGGGGAGGCTCAGCCTGGAGAAAAGGAAGCTCAAAGGAACCTCATTGCTCTCTACAACTATCTGAAAGGAGATTGTAAAAAGGTGGGGGTTGCCCTCTTCTCCCAGGTAACAAATGACAGAACAAGATGAAATGGCCTCAAGTTGTGCCAGGAGATGTTTAGATCAGATATTAGGAAAAAAAAAATCACTGAAAGGGTTGTAAAGTACTAGAACAGGCTGTCCAGGGGTGTGGTGGAGTCACTTTCTCTAGCAGTGTTCAAAACACATAGATATGGCACTTCAGGACATGGTTTAGGGGTGAACATGATGGTGGTGCTGGGCTGACAGTTGGACTTGATGATCTTAAAGGGGTTTTCCAATCTTAAAAGGTCCATGATTCTACAGCTTCCCACTGCAAGCAAGTCATGCACCATCACTCATTCAATCGTTATCCCTGAGAAGGAAAAACTTTTCAGATTAGATAAGAATTTGATAATCTTTCAGTGCCCAGATCTGACTGTGGCCCATGATAAGCCTGAAATAGGCAATGGGAAATTCCAGCAGCACGGGCAAACACAGCAAGCCCAAGGCAGCACTCCACCCACCACCTCCACAGCAGGGCTGATGTGACTGGAGCACAGGCAGGAAACAGGGAGGGCATGGACAGAGCACACAGAACTCCAGTGCACAGCAGAGAAGGGCAGGCTCAGAGAATTACAACAGCTATAAGCTTTGCTAAAACAAACAAACAAACATGAAAACCAGACCAACCACTGATCCAAGACTCAGCTGTCACCACAGCATATTTTGCAGCCTGAAGCTCCAGGCAGCCCCCCAAGGAAGCAGAGGGCACTTCTCCCCACTGCCTTGAGCCACGAGGGTGTATCACGCAGTGGTTAGCTACAGAAACACTCCCTGTCACTGCCCACAAATCCCCAGAAAATTGCTTTCAAATTAGGATAATTTCAAAACCTAAAATCCTAAAAGAGAAACCCACTGTCATTTTTTTACTATGTATCAGCACATATCCTCCTCCAAGATCTCATAAATATCTCTCCTTGAACTAATTACAGGACAGAGCTGTAAATGATGCTTCATGTTGTTTACAGGTTGCTTTCAGATAAGACCAGAAGTAATCACCCAGTTTCAGTACAGACTGTTACATCATAAAACTGCCTCTAAGAAACCAGATTGTAATTTCCTCTTGCTAACTCACTCATTAGCTTTCTATTAGCTAATAGCTTTTACCCAAAGGTAAAAGGACTGTGTGCTTACCTGAGTGGAGAGCATTTAAAGAAATGACAGAATGTTGCCTTGACGTGGGGTAAGGAATAGTAAAGTGACATTGCTCTGTTCAGGGTACACTCAGGATTTCACAAAGTCATGGAGAAAAAGGTGCCTCTCACATCCCCCCACCAAGCATCAGTAACAACAGTCAGCTTGCATAAATCTGTTTTCAAAAGACAAAGAGAGGGAGGGGGAGGAAAAAACCACCCACCACATACTTGGAGAAACTACCAGCGACTAAGCTACCAAGCTTTGCCAGGTGCATAATGAAAAGTTTCCATCTTGCAGTGGCCCTCATTCTTCTGTTAGGTGATTTTGGCTAATTCTGTCAGAATTACTGGTATCTTCTCCAGGTGGTGTCTGCTCCAACTTGTATCACCATTCACTCAGTGCCCAGCTGCACTACCCACATTACTCAGCCAGTGCTGGATGTTGCCAAACGAAGTGGAAGAGCAAATCATCTCCTTCCATAAAACACACATATTGTCATGCCCGCTTAGTTCACAGCAACTTTTAAATCACCCTCACACTCTGCACTCACCACACAGAGGTGCCTCCACTGTGTCCAGAGAATTCCAGCTCAGCATCTCCCTCCCTGCCCTGGCCAGCACTCTATTTCAGCCCACCATACCATAAAAGCTTCCCTCAATCCTTCCCTAGATTTTCAGTTCCCAGGTACTTTCTGATCTATAACCCAAACTGATCATTCTTTTCACTGAAGGTGTAAAGATCTCAATAACAGCATTTAGACCCCTTCTCACCCCATCTCCCCTGCAGTGCAAAAAGACAACTTGAATCAATTTGCTTTTAGACATAAAGCCCTGCTATCCTACAGGCACTGGGAACATTTGATCACGTGCCTACTTGATTAATTTAAGTTTATTGCAAGGTGAGCTAACATGTTTGATGAATGTCTTTGCACATGACACAGAAGTTGGATGACAGATTTCCAAGAAGATCATAGTTTTACAGTTCAATAATATGCTTTATAGTTTAATCATATTCTTTAATTACATTAATGCATTAGTTATTTCAGGTATGTTAGTGTGTTAAAGAGGTATAAACTGGCATTTGAATTCTTCAGGAAGTAATTATTCATTGCAGAGCCTTAATCAGTTAATTATTTTAACCTCTGAAAAAATTAAGTCCTAAATAGTTCCTTCATCTGAATAAAATTAAGAATAAAAAGGGTCAACATTTAAATTTGAAAAAAATGAGAAAAAATTTTAGTCTCCTAAACTTGCATTTAATTTAAACTAGTAATTGAAGAAAAAAGTGAAATATTAAATAAAAACTGTTTTAAATTCTGATCCCCATGGTGTATGAAACATCTCACACCAGCTGAACTGAACAGACAGGAACACATCTCCCCTGTACTGCACCAAGGGCAATCTTAGAGGCTCAAGCAGTCAGCTTAAACCAGAAAGAAATGCTATTTCAACTCAACAGCACTGAATTAACTAACTTAAGGGTCAGGGGCTCCAGGTAGACCCATCAGAAGCATTCCTGTGGTTAGACACTGCTTCCTAAAACAAGACCTGCCTTACTCTTTCTTTATGCAGAAGCTTTAATTTCAAGGGGGAAGCAACAACAGCACATGGATGGCAAAAGAGCTCAACATTCACATGAAATATATGAATTTGGTATTTCAACTCTGAACCCATTTGCTCCCCAGTGCAGAACATTTGAACAAGCAGTTGTGAGAATCAAAAACCTCACAGGGTCTCTGTGGGAGTAAATCAGCCATCACCAGTGACACAAACCAACCACCTGTGCTGGAACAACCACCTTCATGTTTTTCTTGAGTTAGAATTAAAACTGTTAGAAAATGACTGACCCTTCAGAAGAATGGCATCACTTTTAGGAGTTCAGACTTCTTCAGGAGGAATCTCTTCACAGAAAGGATTGTTGATGAAGTGGTCAATGGTAATTGCACAAAGGTTGGACTCTGAGGTCTTTTCCAACCTAAATGATTCTATGATTTTGTGATAAAAATGGCCATCAGTGCCTGAATTTCATTTAGAAAAGGCAGGCAAGCAACATATATGGAATAACCTCACTTTCCTTAAATTTCTACCCTTGCTTGAAACAATAACCTCCTCCATGGAGGAGGGAGGCAACCACAGGAGTTCATCAAAAAACACACAGGACACACTGGTTTTAATGCCAAAGAAGCCAAAGACAGCAGATGGCTTGCATCAAGTATCAGAAAGGAGCTGCTAAATGAAGTATAACCAGGGCTTGGCCACAATGAGAGAGGGAGGAATACAGAAATCCACATCTTGTGTCTTGCTTACCCCAGGAAGCCCCAGTGCACCAGGAACAACAGGCACCAGCACCTTTCCCATACAGGGCGTCCTCAGTGGGAAGAGGACCTTGGCTAAACCACTGCTTGTACCATCATTATCCCTGGAGCACACAGGGAGGAACGATCACTGAGGTGTTTGTATTCCTTAAGATGTGAGATGCTGTGAGGATGGTAAGAGAAATCCCCAAACCCACACTCTTCCACCCCTGCTCCATTTCAGATTTTTTCCTGTTAAAGTACTTGATTTAAAGCCTCTCAAAGAAGCTCTTTTAAACATAATTTTCCTTATAAGCTTATTATTTTGCTGGTAGATATGCAGGTTCAGTGGTATTTGGTAGTTGGTGGGGTGGTATCTACACCTCCTTATAAATACAATACCTATCAGGTTTCACCACATTCTTTGATCTCAGTTGGCTGTACAACAAGAATCCCTTCACTGGGTTGAATGCTCCAGGCTAGTCAGTGCATTGCTTGTGACTCATATCCGTCCTACACAAGAAAATACACTTTTCGTATTGCAAGAATGTACTCAGAATGCAAATACACAACATGTATACACAGAGTGTATATAATGTATACACACCATATACACAGAGCATGTGTAATAATACACCATGTTTCATACAAACAGTGAAAGAAAACAGAACCACAGCAAATGAAGTACTAGTAAATTACCTCTTCTCTCTCATCAGAAATGCTTATACCAACAAAAATTAAGAGCCTTTCACTCTTTTGCAGATACACAAGTAGCAGCAGAAGTGCCTGGTGAAGCTCCTGCCAGAGACAGATTCCCAAAGGCCAAAAATGAAATGGTAAGTTATGCTTTAATTTGTTGCAAACCAGGTGAAGTTTGGGAGCAGAAGGAATTTCAATTTGTTCCCAACAGAAAATAATCTCAAGAGCAAACTGTGACTATCTGCATTTAACTTTGTCCACACGAGAATGCAAGCAGGGGTCTGGTGTTTGCAGCTGAAGCTCCATCCAATTACAATCCCTGACAAACCTCAGTTCCACAGGCAGGAGATAAAACCCATACCAAGACTAGATGAGAAAATACTACAGGGTTTCTAACCCATCCAGCTTCATATCTAAATTATCTTCAGAGATGAAGGAGCTAGGAAAGATGGAATTACACCAGAGAAAAGGTGTTTGACCTCTGCTCTAGCATTCTAACAAAGCATTTGACTTTTCTCTCTTTTATTAGGGAGACTGCTCTCTGGATGGTTGCCTGCTTGCTGCTTGTGTCTCTACCCAGAGGTAAATAAATTAAAGCACACACCTAGGAATTTGCAGAAGTATTTATATTTGAATCCACAAAATGCCAACAGAATCTTGAATTAAAACAAAATAAGTGCATGTATTGCTTTGCATATATTTTCTCACAGCCCAAGATTTGCAAGTACAAGACATAACCTTCGGATAAACTTCTGTATCCAAAAGAAGTGGTTTTCAAGTTAAGGTGTTTCAGACCCAGGAACCCTTACCTATAAAGTTTATCCTGCCACATCCTTGAAAGCATCTACCATTTCCATAACATTAAGTATGACTTGGAATCTCATCCTTAACAACCCTCAGCTACCTTGGATCTGGTTTTGTATTTAAACTCATTAAGATACTGAGCTTATAACCAGGTAAGCAAAAGGACTGGAGCCCAGAAACAAACTCTCCCTGAATCTTTCCACATGCTCTGCTGAGTTCTAGCAAAGTTGGGTTTCTGGCATTATATGGAATAGATACAATCTTCCCTAAGAAAGAGATACACTAGTATGTGCTGATAAGAGAGTTTTATACAAGGTGCAGGTATAATTCCCTGCAATTTCCTTGTCTGAGGTTTAAATTCAGCAGTAGTAAGGGCTCTGTGTGTGGGCAAGGCTCCTGTTTGCTCAGAAGTGCCTCACATTTACCAGATGCTCCAGTGGCTGAGAAGGTTACACTTCACCTGGAACTTGTCTCCCCCTCTCTTCTGGAAGCACAACTGACTTTTTTAGAGAAACCTCTCACGAGGCTCAACAGAGAAGTGTGCAAAGTCTATTGCCACACACAATGAGCTCTTCTGGCAGCCAAGTGCCTGTGCAAACACTCAGAGCCATACAAGTGAATGCCTTCTCACTCTTTCCATGCCACCCCTCTCTGCCATCCACACTCCAAAACAAGGGAATTCCATTTCAGTGTTTCTGAGCAAGGAACTGTGACTGCAAACAGCCCCCTACCCTCCTAAAATACTCTTCCATGTAGGCAAGATTTAAGCCTACAACAAATTGCACCGCACTAGTATGTCAGGGTAACACACTTCAGTTTGGGCTTATAAGGACTCAAACACAATTTCCTGTTGCCTTGGTTCTGACACTGGAACATTTTTCTCAGTACTTTCACCATTAAACTACATTGTCTTTTAAGTTCACTCTGATGATATTAATGCAATTCTACCAACAGACATCTCCCACTTCGAGGCTCTTTTCCACAAATCATAAACTCTAGAACACCTACTGGCATCCAAGATTCCTCTGGTACAACCAACATATAGCCAATAAACAAAGATGCCTAACCTAGGTCACCTTCAGGGGGAAAAGGAGAGAGAAACAAAAAACCCAGTCTTTGTGAGCTTCCCTGCACCACGCTTTGCATGCTAAAGCAGGAGCATTTTCTCACTGTAGGAATCTTACAGATTGGTTAAATTAGCACACTCAACTTCACACAGATAGCCTTAAGCACTTGGGCAAAATCTAAAACACATAATTAAAAAAATGCCAAAACTCATCTGACTCGGCATTTGAGTTTTGCAACTGCAAGTGAAAGTTGTGTACCAACATTAATTTGTTCCAAGATTGAGAACTGCACTTTCTACATGCAAAGCTTACCCAGTAGGTCAGATGAGCATTATTCATCCTGCTTCATTCACTGCTCATCCAGCTGCCAACACCTCCACTGCACAGTTGCTTCAGACTTCTGGCCAGGAGGCTTCTGACTTCCACACCTCCTGTTACATCAACAGCTGCAGTGGGAAGATTAGCACAACACTACCAGCCTTCAGCATGTCTTTACTCTTCTTCTCAAGACTAGCTTCTATAAAGACACTTATTTGGTTTGCACCCAGAAGTCTGTTCTCTCCATCTACAAAATACCTTCTGCAGCTGTGGCTCATTAAGTAACTCATTACAGCAGATTACAGTCACCTGCTCTTGAAACAAACTTCAGCAGTGCGTCCTTTTTTGCCTCCTGTTGCCCTGGTTTTACCAGCTGAAAGCAGTTTAGGGCAGGATGGGTTGAACCTGGTGGGTGTTTGTAGAGTCATCACGACTGTTTTTAGGATTTTGTGCCATATCATGGAAGAAAGGAAGGTTCAGATACACTGGGAATTGCTGTCCTCCATCTCCAGAAAACAAACAGAGAGCCATAAAGCAAACAGATGCACTTCTGAAACCATTATCAAATTCAGAGGTGCCCACAATGGACCCACACTCCCCCTTTTTATTCATTAAGAAAATGCTCATTGTCCATTTTTCTGAATAGAGGTACAAGTTCTGCTGATGTAAGGATTATCTTCTCTTCATCCATGTGCAACAACACAGGTTGCAAGTGCTCTCTTTCCTAATGGCATCCTGTGGACAGGACTTTTCCCCACCAGAAAGCTCTTCTGGAGCCTCACTTCTTCCATGGCTTATAAAGTATCTGCAGCAGCCACAGGCACATTCATCTCCCACTGTGGTTATCTAACCATGGTCAGCCATAACCACAATCTGCTTTCAGACATGGCCTTGCCTGGGTATGACTCTGCTGAGCACAGCCTTACTGAGCTCCCCAGGCCTGAGCAGCTCAGGGATGGGGCTCAGGACCCTCCTTGCCCTCCCTCAGCTGGAGGTGGCCCCTCCAGGTGTGCTAGATACAGCGAATGGCCTTGCCTGGGCATATCACTAATTGCAGGACAAAGGCAGTTTCCTTGGGGATTGTAGGGTCATTTGTTCTGTGGCAGTAAGAGTGGATGGAGGCTGAGCTTTATCATAAATGAGACCCTTTGAATGTATTGTTAAAATTGAGGCTCCCCTTTGAGAAGCAAAATCTGGTCAGCATCTGATACATTCTGAAAACCACAGAATTACAGAATCACAGAATCAATTATGTTGGAAAAGTCCTCTGGGGTCATCGGGTCCAACCTATGACCGAACACCACCATGTCAACCAGATCATGGCACTGAGTGCCACATCCAGTCTTTCCTTAAACACCTTGTCTTGGGTGTCCAAGGACAGTGACTCCTGCACCTCCCTAGGCAGCCCATTCCAATGTCTAATCATCCATTCTGTGGAATTTTTTCCTAATTTCCAACCTAAACCTCCCCTGGCGCAACTCAAGGTCATTTCCTCTCATCCTGTCACTGGTTGACTGGGAGAATAGACTGATCCCCACCTAGCAACAAACTCCTTTCTGGGAGTTATAGAGAGCAATAACATCCCTCCTGAGCCTCCCTTTCTCCAGGCTGAACACCCCCAGCTCCCACAGCTGCTCCTCATCAGACTTCTGCTCCAGGCCCTGCCCCAGCTCCGTTGCCCTTCTCTGGACTTGCTCCAGCACCTCAGTGTTCCTCCTGTTTTGAGAGGCCCAGAAGTGGACACAGGATTTGAGGTGTGGCCTCACCAGTGCCCAGTACTCAGGGACAATCACTGCCCTGGTCCTGCTGACCACACTATTCTCGATACAGACCAGGATTCCATTGGACTTCTTGGCCACCTGGGCACACACCAGCTCATGTTCAGCCACTGTTGACCAGCACCCCCAGGTCCTTTTCCACTGAGCCACTTTGCAGCCTGTAGTGCTTTGTGGGGTTATTGTGGCCAAAGTGTAGACAAATGGTTGAGTTCTCCACATGAAAAGGCAATTCTCCTTCCCCAGCCAACCAGAAATAGCACTGGGGCTTTGTGGCTTTTTCAGCTAAAAGTTTACATTGTTGGGCAAAGGCTGCAAAATCTGAAAGCCCATGGGAAGCAGATGTTTGGTGATAGAGTTACAATGGAAGACACTTATTTGGCTCTGAGATTCAACTTTCTGTATTACACTTTTCCTTCTGCTTTTATGTCTGTCTGGACACAGTGTGACACCAAAGAAGCCTCAAAACAGACTGATTGATATGGAAATAGAGGCCTGAGCATGTGACAGCTGAGCCCTGGCTGCCAGTGACTTCAAGGGGAAACTGGGACTCTCTTTGGTCTTTAACCTAATATATGCAGAGAGCTGATGCAAGCCTAGAACACAGGAATGACCACACTGTCACCAAGAACATCCATTTCAATATTGGGTCTAATTACTTATCCCTTATGTTTCACAGAACTTTGGCCATGAAAACAGATTGTGTTGTTTCACAGTGAATTTTAGCTTTTCATCTTGGCACAGTCACAGACTCACACTGTTTGTGTTCTGCTCCCTGCTAGGGAAAACTTTTCCATCCAAATTAACTCATCTGCATTTTAATTTATAAAATCATTTTATGAAACAGATTTGGTCAAAATGTTAATTTAAGCCCACGTTCAGTGTTGAAAATATCTAGTTTCCTATGCTTTATAAATACATTGAAACCTTCTTCCATAATGACAGACCTTTCTTTCTGGGCTGCTGGAGAATAATACCAAAGACTAAAAGAGACCACGGGTATTAGCAAGAGTACAACAAGCCAGATCTGCAGCAAAAAGCCCTGTTCAGTCAGAGCCCCTGTGAAGTGTCACAGGGGGAGGGAGGTGGGTGCCTCTAAGCACAGTCTTTACAAGTCAGGAGTCATGATCTGAAAGGCAAGCAATGGGAGTTGAGGCAGACCAAACTCATCCAGTAGTTTTCTCCTGCTGGTCTAGCACTTTTCTCCCACTTCTCCTTTTATTTCAGCCAGACTGCCTACAAAACTAGAACTTGGTTAATCACGTGTGCCCATCTTCACTTCCCTGCATCCCCTTTTCCTCTTGTGAACTGAGCTATTAAAGTCAAATCAGACACCTGATCTCAAAGACCAAAATCCCCCAAAGCTGGGAGAAAAATCACCAGCTAAGGAGATATGTTCAAGGAGAAGCTCCACCGCCAAAGTGAAGGCAACTTACCCACAGCAACATCTGCCCTGCTGCACAGCTGGCTGGGCACTGAGCATACACAGCCCTCAGCCCTGGCATGGCATGTACCAGCCTTACCTCCCGCCTGGCTGGGAGCAGGAGCAGGGAGAGGAAGAGTGGCTACGTGATGTAGCCAAATTATAGGAAACCTGTTGTCCCTGTGTCTGCTGCCCACTGATGAAGTTCTCTGTTTTTTATTCCAGGACAAGCAGACACAACATGCCATGCATTTGTTGGAGAAACTGTTGTTTTACCTTGCACCACCACCCCTCCTGGAGAGCTGATTTTTTCCCAGTCAAGGCTCTACTGGCAGATCGACAAGAAGATAGTGCACTTTTTTCACAAAGGGCAGGATTCCCTGAAGGACCAGGACAAACATTTCCATGGCAGAACTAGCCTTTTTTTGGACCAGATGAAGCATGGCAACCTTTCTTTAAAGATCTCCAATGTCCAGTTACTGGACAATGCTGAATATATTTGCATCTACAAACAGGATGAGGATCATCAGACAAAGAAATCTAAAATTAAACTCAGCGTATCAGGTAAGATTTTTTTTTAGTTTGGCCATATATGGCCATTGACTAGGATGACTTCAATTTTTAAAGCAATTTTTTGCTCAGTTTCATTCTATTCCTTGCTTTTGTCGGAAGAACATGTGAGAAAGAAAAGAAAAAGCCTCTTGGTTAAGGTTCAACATAGCATATCCACAGAAGCAGCAGGACTCCTGAAGCCAAACCACCTGCCTCTCCCTCCTCCGTTCACACGAGACATTAATGAATAATGAGGTCTCCCTGAATTTAAGCATTTGTACTGTCAAAGTCCAGGCCATCTACCCTCTCAGATGAAAGACAGCCAGTTGCTGGTTTCTTTTTCCCATGCAGTTGGAAGATTTGGCTCTAGTGGCAAGGCTGGACATGTGCAACAACAATTATTAGTTTTCTTCTTTAGGAAAATGAGTGAGACCCTAATACATGCTTGAATAATGGTAAACAACTGAGATAATGTGTTTGAACCACTTACAAGCATGGCCACCAGAATGATGGGGCATTGGGCTTGACCAGCTGACTGACTGAAAAAGAAGGTTAAAACAAAGGGGGATACACATAAAAAAAAATTATACCTTTTTATGGTGTCTTACTTGAATAAATCAGCAGGAGACTTTCATTACGGTCAACTATATATATTTAAATCTGCCCAAAATAGAAAAAATAAGTATTTTCAAGTAATACAAACCCTTCAATATCTTTCTTTTAATGAACTTCATTCTAAAGAAGAAAAATGTTTTTAAAATATAAAATGAAATACTTTTGTTCATGAAGTTTCAAAGTGAAAGATTTTACAGTTTTCAAAACAACAAAAAAAGTGTTTTGAAAATGCATAATCAAAATATTTCCATTATCTAGTTTTTGGGAGCAGTAAGTGTCTTGGTTTGAGCTGGCAAACCGCCAACCCTCCAAGTACAGGGTCAGAGCCTCCTCCCTCTCCTGGGTGCTGGTGGGGGGGGCGTCCTTTACTCTGATTTAATGTTGGGATCATATTTGAACTTTCAATTTGTTTGACAAATGTGTTCTTCCTCAGAAAAAAACCCAAACCACTAACCCTTAGATCAATTATCAGTACAGTGTTTCTGTTCTAGGCTCAAACAATTAACTTTGATTCTTGGGGGTTTTCTTCCAGCCCCACCTAGGACTGAGGAGGCATCTTTCCCTTCTGGTAAGGCAACACTCCTTAACTTGTTAAGTGTCTGAGTGATTATCCAGTGCTTTGTTTAGAATTTGCAAATCTGCTGAATGGAGAAAGTCCAATAAAATTAAGGGGTTTGTTCTCTCTATGTCTGGAAAAATCCAGCTGTTCCAGACAGGGAAAACTATCCCCACCACTAAGATAGACCTAGGCTGCAGAAAGAAGAATCCTGAAGTGCCAGCACTCACTTACCCATAAAGCTACTCACCAGTACAGGCATCAAAAAAATCAGTAAAACACAAGTACCATGGAAGCCACTCTGTTCTGGGAGTTAAAGCCTTTGTAAACTACCTTGGTATGAATTCATCACAGAACCATCACGGTTGGAAGAGACCTTCAAGATCACCCAGCACCATCATAATCACCCCTAAACCATGTCCCCAAGGGCAAAAACCAGATGCCTCTTGAACACTTCCAGAGATGGTGACCCCAACATCTCCCTGGGCAACTTATTCCAATGCATAAGCACTTTTTCAGAAAAATATTTCCCTGTCTGATCTGAATCTCATCTGGCACAACTTAAGGCCATTTCCTCTCATCCTTTCACTGCAGGCACAGGCAGAGGAGACCAACCCCCACTTCACCACAACCTCCTTTCAGGTAGTTGTAGAGTTGAAATACCAGACCAAGAGATTTGAGGGGTCCTTTTGGCAATAAAAATTCAAAAAATACTTGATTAATGACTCCACATAAGCTCTTATAGGAAATTAAGGCAAATGTCATCCAGTATCTAAGTATAACCACTACAGAGAAGTAACTACACCAAGATCATTTGTAGACACTTCTGGAGTGAATGCAATGCAGAAAAGATGTCCAGCTTGTACATGCCATCATCAGTGAGCTCTCCCTTGNTACCATGGAAGCCACTCTGTTCTGGGAGTTAAAGCCTTTGTAAACTACCTTGGTATGAATTCATCACAGAACCATCACGGTTGGAAGAGACCTTCAAGATCACCCAGCACCATCATAACCACCCCTAAACCATGTCCCCAAGGGCAAAAACCAGATGCCTCTTGAACACTTCCAGAGATGGTGACCCCAACACCTCCCTGGGCAACTTATTCCAATGCATAAGCACTTTTTCAGCAAAATATTTCCCTGTCTGATCTGAATCTCATCTGGCACAACTTAAGGCCATTTCCTCTCATCCTTTCACTGCAGGCACGGGCAGAGGAGACCAACCTCCACTTCACTACAACCTCCTTTCATGTAGCTGTAGAGTTGAAATACCAGACCAAGAGATTTGAGGGGTCCTTTTGGCAATAAAAATTCAAAAAATACTTGATTAATGACTCCACATAAGCTCTTATAGGAAATTAAGGCAAATGTCATCCAGTATCTAAGTATAATCACTACAGAGAAGTAACTACACCAAGATCATTTGTAGACACTTCTGGAGTGAATGCAATGCAGAAAAGATGTCCAGCTTGTACATGCCATCATCAGTNGAAAAGATCTCCAGCTTGTACATGCCATCATCAGTGATCTCTCCCTTGCAAGAAAAATTACTCTTACTACAAAATTCTCTACAAAATGTTAAATTGCTATGAAACCTGTAATGTTTTGTCATATAAAATTAATAGCTGGTATCTTAGTGTAGCTGAAAGATATGATCCTTTACACAACAATAATTATATTGCAGTTAACTTGGTAAGTTCAGTCACAATATGATGTTACAGACAGATTAGGCAGCAATAAACTCAAACAGAAACTAAGGAAGAGAAACATTCCAGTGTTTTATCTCAAGACCACACAGAAAAAAAAACCCAAAACCAACAAACCCAGTTCTGTGCTTCATGAGCAGTTTGAAAAATTACAGGAAATATCCTTTTTTAGACCCAAGTACTCTGACTGGTTTAAAGGTCTTTAAAAAACACATAGTTAAATTCAGGATGGCATCATGTACCTTCAATGGCACAGCACCACATTACAACATTATAAAAGCAAACAGAACAGGAGGTAGAATATCTCTCAGCTGTTACCTTTCATAAAAAATAATAAAAGTTCTGCCTTTTTAATGCAGCAGCAGTGGAAAATTCTCAAAACCAAAAGGTAAGTAGGCTGTATTTAAAGGAGGCAGTTTGACTCAGCTAAAATCTTCCTGACAACTTTCTCTTAATTTAAACTATTTAAAAAATTATTGAGACTACGGACAAGTGTTTCATTTTGCTACAGGAGCATAAACCGAATCTCAAACTTTTGACAACTGATGGTTCTTGTACTGCTGGATTTTGAGGGACTAAGGGATGAGGACAGAACAAAATCGGGCCCAGAGAGTGCTGGTGAATGGAGCCGCATCCAGCTGGCGGCCGGTCACTAGTGGTGTTCCCCAGGGGTCTGTGTTAGGTCCAGTCCTGTTCAACATCTTTATTGATGATTTAGATGAGGGGATTGAGTCCATCAGCAGCAAATTTGCTGATGACACCAAGTTGGGAGGGAGTGTCGACCTGCTGGAAGGCAGGAGGGCTCTGCAGAGGGATCTGGATAGACTTGAGAGATGGGCTGATTGCAATGGGATGGAGTTCAACAAGGCCAAGTGCAGGTCCTGCCCTTTGGCCACAACAACCCCCTGCAGCGCTCCAGGCTGGGCACAGAGTGGCTGGAGAGCAGCCAGGCAGAAAGGGACCTGGGGGGAATAATTGACAGGAAGCTCAACATGAGCCAACAGTGTGCCCAGGTGGCCAANCTGTGCCAGGGGAAATTTAAGTTGGAGATCAGAAAAAAATTCTTCACAGAGAGAGTCATCAGGTATTGGAATGGGCTGCCCAGAGAGGTGGTGGATTCACCATCCCTGGAGATTTTTAAACACAGATTGGATGTGGCACTGAGTGCCATGATCTAGTTAATGGACTGGAGTTGGACCAAGGGTTGGACTTGATGATCTCGGAGGTCTTTTCCAACGCGATCGATTCTATGATTCTATGAAAATCCTGACCTTTTATACGTAATTTTTTGTAAAAGGGAGAAGTATTTCTGTTGTCAAATTCTTTTAAAGAAAATAATCAGCCACATCTCTTTTTTTCCTTTTTTTTTCTTTTTTTTTTTCCCAGCAATTTCTTAAGAAAGGAAGAGGAGAATCTGTTTCATATTATTTGTTATCTTGGAAGGAACTTAAAAATGTTAAATCACCTGCTGAGAACAAAGGCACTGTATGTAGAAATAGTTTTCACTAGTTCTCATTGACACTTTGCAGTCAACCAGATCAGCAGATATTGTTATTTATATAAAACAGAAACAGTTTTTCTCTGTTTGACTACAGTTCTGTTTATTTGCTGGATAGATTACTTTTCCTAGTAATTTTTAAGGGCCAAATTGAATTTCTGAATTTAATTAATTTTATTTGATTACTGAGTACTACTTGATGTTTACTTGCACTCTGCCTGGGAATATCACATATACCTTCTAGGAAGAGCAGAGGGAAGCACATCAACTAGTTAGGAGTTACCTACAGTGAGATACTTAAAGCTGAACCTCAGCAGTAGGAACAGCCTGATCTTCCCAGAGAAGGACTTGGACTTGAACACTTCCAGGAAAACTTTCTCTTCTGTTTAAGCCAGGGGTTCAAAGTCTTTCATGGTGTCCTACATCCTGCACAGGTTGCAGGTACCGCCTGTGCCAAGGGTGATTTGTCCACTTGGGGGTTACATGCCAACAGCGATACACAGTTCTGCTACCACCTAAGCTTCTGTGGCCAAGACTTGTTTATATTATTACCATTATTTATGGACTCTTAATCCCAATGTCTGCCTCAGACCCCGAGTAGGAAGAATGATAATGTATTTTCATCCTAGAATTGTATAATAGTTTGGGTTGGAAGGGATCTTAAAGAACATGCAGTTCCAACCGCCCTGACATGGGCAGGCACACCTCCCACTGGGCAGCTGGCTGCTTGTTGTTTTTCTAGCAGGATTTTAAACAATTCTTAGTCATCCAGAGAACTAAGTTCTATTCATTATTGCTGAGTTTCTGTGCCTTTTCTATGAAGGAGCAAAACTTGTGTGTCACAGTACCCTGAAACTGGCTTTTCTGGATGGTGTACACGCACAAAAGGAGAATTTTGAAAATGATCCAAAATCCACATGGGGTTTACAGACAATCTCCCATCAATGCATTCATGCAAAATGTATCACACAAACTGCAAATACACTTTGTGTCAAGTCACCACTCACATGCCAACTTTCTCTTTTTCAATATTTCAGGACAGAGTCAGATTCCCTCCAGAAGCCCTACTGAAGCATCACACCTCAATCTGCCTCTCCTCTCTCTCCACCTCCTGGTCACTCTGGGGGTTTGGCACTTGTAACTGGGGAAGACAACGTTATCTTTGGGAAGTTTTCCTCACCAGAGGACCTACTGGGCAGAACAGGTCTGTAGGTTCCAGAGCGACGTGGCAGAAACACCAATAGCTGAAAACAGAACAAGCACTAGGTGTTTATGTCCCACATTTGGCTCCACAAAACCAAAGGCAGCAAAACTCTGAGGTGGCAAATCTGCTTTTTCATTTGGTTCTTAGAGTCCAGTTTTAGTGCTGCAAGCATGAATATTTTCTTTTGGATTTTGTGGGTTTGCTTTAACAACAGGATAAAAGACTCACAAAACTTCAGGGTCACATTATAATTGGCCCTAGTGAGACCTTTTGCCTAAGATCTCATCTGCTGTCCTTCCAGGAGAGTTGAAAGGAGGAGCAGGGGTAATCAGCCTGTGTGTCAGATAAAAACTGGAAGTTGGAAGACACTCCCATTTTGTGAAATGTAAGGATGGGAACCTTGTGAAACTTCAGCCTGTGGAAGTTGAGCTTCTGTTTTTACTCTTAAGTGTCATGGACTATCAGTAAGAACATTTTATTCCACAAGAAATGTACTATTTCTTCAGTGAAAGGGGGAAGCTGACCAAGAAAGAGGATGGAAATTCATAAAATATCAACATAAAGGAAGGAAGTGATGTATTACTACAAAATCCACTTCTAAATAAGCCAAAAACATTAGAAGGCTGAATTCAGTGTTTTCTCTCTTTGTCATGGAACATGGCAAGGTAATTGTGAGCATCATGGAAAAGCTGGATTCTTAAGGTGGAACTGTGCAATAAGAAATCATTACTGTGACAATGTTATTTCTTCAAAAACAGTACTTTTAGAGGGGGAAAAACATATTTAAAAACTCATCAGAACCATCGTAATTGATACCTATGCAAACTAAATGGGTTAATTTCCAGAAATGTTCAATTTGGGTAGCAAAGATGTCCTGGGTAGGTTGGAAGGATCCTGCTACAAACAATATCAAGAAAGTGCTTAAGTTTCGTTTCAGGCTAGAACTGCAACTACCCTATTTCAGAGCCAAAAAGCATCCAGAGAACAGAACTACTCCCCCGGGCTGGTGATCAGCAGTGACTGCAACTCACCCCTCCTGGCTGAGCCCTGAGCAGGGGGAAGTGAGTCATAAGGATGCACATGAAGTCATTTTGATTTGGAATGGTTGCACCTTTTTTTTCAATGGAAAGACAGGATTGTTTTTGCAAGGAAAGGAACAGAATAAAATACAACTTAAAACATTACCCACTGAAGTAAAGGAGATAGTTGCCTTTGACTTTCTTAGCAAAGGGCCCTTTGCCCCATGGTGGGGAAGAGACAAATTCCCACGTACAGCCTGTGCTGTTACTGCTGCAGGGAAGCTCAGCAGGTACTTGGCTACCCTGGGTATGGAGCAAAACAGCCGGGGTCCAACTTCACAGAAAGATTGGACCATAAGATTTGTACATACTGTGATTGTCTTTTTGTGTCCCACCCTCTAAATGTTTGTCTCAGATTTTGTGTACTTTTCAAAACAAAATTTGATTAAAAATAAAAACCTAAAATAAAACAAAAAAACCCAGATGAGAGCAATTGCTTGATCTGCAAGAGTTCTTTATTTGTATTTCAGTTGTTCCTACAGTTAGAGAAGCTCCTGTGCAATCAGAAAGTCCAAAAGGTGGCATCCCTACAGGTCTATTGGTTCTTTAGGTCTGAACTGCCTGCCCTCATCTCAGGGACCTCATGACTTCTAAAAATCTAGCAGCCAGTTAGGCAGCCTTTTAGTTCTCAAAAAGTGTAGAACCACAGAATTGTTTAGGTTGGAAAAGATCTCCAAAGTCATCAAGCTGAACCATTAACCCAGCACTGCCAAGGCCACGACTAAACCATGTTCCTGAGAGCCACATCTACAGGTCTTTTAAATACTTGCAGGGATGGTGACTCCAGCACTTCCCTGAGCAGTCTGTTTGAATGTCTGACTACCCTTTCCATGAACACTTATTCCTAATATCTGGTCTAAACTGCACCTCCCCTGGTGCAACTTGAGGCCGTTTCTTCTCATTCTGTCACTTGTTACCTGGGAGAAGAGACAGACCCCCAGTTGGCTACAGCTGCCTTTCTGATGGTTGTAGAGAGCAACAAGGTCCCTCCTGAGCCTCCTTTTCTCCAGGCTAAAGACCCCCAGCAGCCTCAGCCACTCCTCATAGGACTTGTGTTCCAGATCCTTCACCAGCTCCATTTTTCTTCTAAGGGAAGGTTTGTTTTCTTCTAAGGGAAGGTTTGTTTTCTTCTAAAGGGAGATCTGCTCTTCAGTGGAAGGCCTTTGGGGTGCTGGCCTCGAGGCAGTCCCCACGCTCCAAAAGACATGGGGCTGTGCCTGTCCTTGGTGGCTGTGCACTGGACACAGCTGGGAATGGCAGTGGGATGAAAGTACTGACGAGGTTATTCACATGCAAAAGAATATATCTTTTTTTTTTAAAATTAATTGAAGAAATGATGCAAACCAATCCTCTATCATGCGCTTGATGACTAACTAGTCTGCAAAAGTGGTGCAATGAGTGCAGAAAGCTGCCAGGCTGTCTGCTCAGTGAAGGAATTTCAGCATTTTGATGCCAGCTGTGTGTGAAGAGACAGGCCCTCACATGTGCGCAGACATGGCTCTGATGGATCATCAGGCAGAGAAAGACTGGAGATGAACTCCCTTGCCAGCAGTGCCCCCTTTCCAAAGGGCTGTTAGGAAAAAGACAGTCTGCAGGGAGGAAGGACTTCAAACCATGTCTAATTTATCAGCTGAAGCCCATGTTTTGAGTCACAATTGAAAGCAAACCAGGAGCCAGTGCATTTCAAGACCACACTTCCCTTTTAGCAAAGGGCCCTGCGAGGCAAAGGGATGTCGAAATAGCACATCCTGAAACAATTTGGTTTAGCTGTACTAATTGCATTCCCCTAAAATAGTGTATCTAGCAGCAATCCAGACTGGAATTATAAAATTCCTTGATCATTGCACTGACTGCCACATCAAAAAAGAGAGGTCACATCTTTTAGCCATAGCAGATGGATATTTTTTTGGCTGTGTAGGTGTAACTTGGCTGTTTTCTTCTTTTAATGATCTCCTCCCCTCCTCTCCCCTCTCTTCTCCTTTCCCTTTACCCTTTTCATTTTCCTTAAAACATTTCCCTTAATATTTCTTTTCTAAATCATGGCCATATCTTGGGTTTATATCTCATCCCAGGTGCCTTCCAGTCACATTGTATACAAGACACCTAAAACTTCTCCCTCTGATTCCTCCCTCTCCTCTCCCACCAGTCACACAGCCTTGTTTTTCACTCCTTTCAAATGGACAGGCACTGTGTGAATGCTGATTTAGCCTTTACTAATTACATACAAAGAACAGCATTTTTCTCCATTTTTACTTGGAATTAGAGAGGTGTTCCCACTTTTGTTTTTTTTTTTTTTTTAGCAAAGGATGATCTTTGACAAGAGTCACAAAAAAAAGTTGCAACAAACTCAGGAAATTCAGCTGATAAACAGGCATTAAACAGTGTGCACAGGGGTCACATGTATAAATACTCAAAAGCGAATGGTAAAAGACAATTTCTCAGCCAAGGCCAACAGGCTGAGCTCCAAAATCACTTTGCAGAGCACATATCACAAACGTTACAACAGGATTTTACTGCATTTTTCTCAATCTGTTTCAGAGCAGATGCTCACAAGCATTAAGATGGGATGCACAGGTAGCCAGGAGCGGGGTGATGCAACCCCCACTTTAGCCCGAAAAAATATCACTTGAAGCCTGGCAAAGGAAAAGGAGACCCACAGAAAGTCACACATCCTGTGTGGTGTGCAGATAATGAATTTTTTGTCCCCTGAATTTTTATTTGTCATGCAAAAACCCCCCAAACCACCAAGAAACGAATCCAATATATTCCCACATATACTTCATATTTTTTCCCCCTTTTTTGTTTCTAAATTCTTTTTTTGTTTCTAAATTCTTTTTTTGTTTCAGCCTTTGGGAGGAAAGGGCTATCATTAATGTCACACATCACTAAGCATGATACCCTCAGAATATGGCATAAGAACACAAGCGTGGAGGTGCAAGAGCAGCATGTAAGGACTGAGCTGCAGGGGAACAGGAATCCTGGCAGGGGCTGTGCTCAGTGCTGCAGAGGACACAAATAGCCCCAGGGCCATCTGTGGGGCACACTCAGGGAGTCTAAGAAAGCTTCCTTTCCTCCCACTGGTTGTAGCATACAAGGGCCACCTTCCTGGAGCAGGAGCAGCAAGCCCAAAGGAACTCTGGCAAGGGGCCATGCTCAGTGCTGCAGAGGAAGGCAAAAAAAAACAGAAACACTTGCTAGCCCACCGTGGGAGATAAGAAAGCCTTCCTTCCTTCAGCTGCAGGGCATGAGAGACCTTCATAGCATGTGAGCAGCAGGCAGCAGCCAAGCCAAAAGGGACTTGAGGAGCCCTGACCAGTGATCATGCTCAGTGCCACAGAGGAAGTAAAAAAACCCACAGGGACCAGTGCCAATCTGCCCTCAGGGGAAAATTCCTTCCTGACCCCAGTGCTGGTGATCTGCTGTTCCCTACTCATGTGAACAAGACCTGCCTTCTCATCCCCCAGGCTGGTCATGCCTGCCAGGACACACCCAAGACTTATTCTCCCTCAACCTGGAGCCATCTCAAGGGCTTCTGAAAATGGCCACATGCCCCAGGTCTGATTGTCCTCGGGGAAAAGAATTCTTCCTCTGCCTGTCAGGACACCAGTGGGTTCTCCAAAGGACTGGGACTCCTTCCAGAGTCTCTGCATCCCATTTCGTATGGCTGCTGCCTCTGGCTCTGCAGGAGATGAGGACAGAGAGCTCTGCACTGCTCCTCAAGTGCTCCTCCAGAAGGAATTCCCTTGGGATTGCCTCAGCTTCCCAACACCAACCCTGCACAGTGCTGGAAAGGAGTCATTCCTGCTTTAGAAGAAAGCTAAAGCAGAACAATTTGTTCCAGCTGACACAGTTGACAATTGATGGATCAAACATCTAAGCCAAGACTCCCCATTTTTAGGGGGCTTCTTTTGTGCCAGCAGCACAAGAAACTTCCTGGCTATTGCCTTATGTAGTCTATGGCATTTAGCCTTTTGGCATCATAATTCCTGGATCATAAAACTGAAAAATACTAAAAGTCTACTCATGTCAGTGGATTAACATATTCATTATCAGACTGTATTCTGAAGACAAAGCCACTGTAGTGACCGTGTAAGAACACAGACACATCGAGTGTATTGCTTATGGAACTAACAAGTTTGAGTAATGGGCCCAGATTATATACTATTTAATTTCTACTGTCTTTATAAAAAAAATTGTACTTTTTATGGCTGATGTGAAAAGTTACTGAAAAAATTGATGTCGATAGATTATCACCTGTACATAAAGCCCATTAAAACTGATTTGTAAAGCCATGATATGTGGAAGACTGAGCCTTTCATGTTTTTTAAAATGCTGCACACAGCATAAACTTTCTATACTTTAGTCCACACACTGTGCTGTTGCTGGGAAAATAACATATTTATTTCATTGTTGTATCATCCATTTTTAAATATAATTATTGATGTGATTTCTGTGTTCTGTTTGTGCTATGTGAGCACCTCCCCTCACACATGTGAGTTGTGTGGCTACAGAAGGCCTTGGTTGACCTACAAATGTTGTTTACAACTCTACTTTTTTATGACTCTGATTTGCAGCAGCACTTGGGATGTTTAAACATCTCTGTTTATTTTATTTCCCCAGAGCTGTAGTTAATGCCATTCCCAGGGGTTATGTATGACCTTCATTCAGATTTCCTGGGAGACTGCAAGTGAACTTTTGAGTGACAGGCAGACCTTGACTTGTCCTTCCTTGCCTGGGTGATGACACACCAAGTGTCTGTCTTGAAAGTTCACTCAATGTGCAGAACGTGGGCAGCAAATGCTCCTTGTGCTTTCCAGTTTCGTTGTGAACAAGAGGGACAGCTTTGAAAACTAAGTAGTACAATAACAACTCACACATTTAAGAAGGAGGAATCTCCACTTCTCTCACTTGTAATACCTTGGTGGCCCACACCTACGTATTCCATATGGCAAGAGCATATGGTTGATAATCTGCTACATTAAAGAAATTTTTAAGGTGTCCTTGTGCATTATTCTTGCCAAAGAATAGCTGCAAAAGTGAGCTCATTTTTTCATGTTTGGCAGTGACACTGGTAAGAGACAAAAAGGAGTCAGTTGCTCATCTTGTACTTTATCTAAGTTTACAGTGAGGCCAGATTAACTGGTTAATGCTTTCCTCTGTGAGCTCCCTTTTGTTCCATATGATGTAGGAGAAATGGCTCATATAGAACATCAGTAAGAAATGAATGTGGATACCTTTGATGCAGAATCATAGAATTATAGAGTGTTAAGAGATGGAAGGGACCTTAAAGATCATCTAGTTCCAAACCCTCTGCCATGGGCAGGGTCACCTCTCCCTAGACCAGAATTTTCACCATGAATTCAGCTAAGCCTGAAGGCCATCACTGCCATAGTATGACACTCAGCAGCTGAGCAGAGTACTAAAAAATACTGAAAACAAGCAAAGGTGGTGACTATTTCCAAATATGCAGCATGAAATCATGTTTCTCTGGGTGTAGCAATCCTTGCTGCAACTTCTGTTTCAACTTCTGGAATTGTCCAAGTTTAGCCCCTTCTCTTCCCCTCTCTCTCTGCTTCTGCAGAGGTGTGGACCACCACTGAAATCACCCTGGAGAAAATAACCAATATCAGCTCCTTAATTCTTTTGAGGCCTAAGGCTGACCCACACAACATGCAAGCATCCCCTGAGCCACTTCAAGCCATACAGCTCCAACAAAAGACTCAATCCCTTGAATGCAGGTAATGCTCAATGATTTGCAGATGGAGGATTATCTAAGATCCTACTCTGAAAAAAACCAAAAATATGTATGTATACACACATGAAAGACACTGCTAGCTTGGAAACAGGTAGATGCTTCAGGGAACAGTCCTGATAAAAGTCCCTCCCTACAAACCTTGGGTTTAGGTCACCTTGGCTAAAACAGCACTAGTATTTAAAAAACAAACAAATAACAAATCAACTCTCCCCAAACCACTCCCATTCAAAAACCCCAACCCCCACTGTGTACTTTTATGACCTTATACAACACTGCTCCTCGTTTTTTTCAGTGACAGCTATCACAGGAAGGGTTTAGAGCTTAATCTATATATATTTGCTATTATACTTTCAGGAGGATAAATAAAAAGTAGCTGTGATGAAGAAAGGAGTCTTAACAAGACAGCAGGACAAATGCATTCATCGCAATGGAACTGGATATCCTATTTATTTTTGTTAAACCAGTAGGAAGCAATATTTGTTTTATTCTCTCTATGCATCCAAAATGTCAAGAAAACTGTCATACAGAACTGTCCTACTTTCCAGCTGCCATACAGCTGGAATAGTGCACCCAGCTAAGTGAAACCCTGCACAGAACACTGTTCACCAAGTGCCCTCTGCTGGCTTTTTATTCCCCCAAAACGTGTCTCTGTTGCAGCCACAAACCAAGGGGGAAAAAACGAAAAGGACTTCTCAATCCCCAACTCTCATTTCCTCTCTTAAAATACAAAAGCACTGCTGTCAAATCTGTGAGTCCTTTGCAGCAACCCACGGAGCAACATTTCATAAATCAGGGTTTGTGTGGAACCACCAAGGAGGCAAAATGGGGCAGGAAGAAACACAGCTGAGAGGGAATAACTCCTCCCACATCCCAAAAGTTAACCCCACTATAGCTCTGGGAAAGCAACACAAGCAGGAACACTTTCATTACAAGTCCCCTTCAGTAGGACAAAGCTCTTAAATGCTTCCTGAAGATAAGGAATGTCAGGAATCCATAAGCTTGGTATTCCGTGCCTCCTCGTGGAAGCTTGAAGAAGCCTCTTTCATTTCTTATTTCTGATGGCATTTAATGGAACATATTAATCATAAATTTCTATCCACTTGGCTCAAAGTAGCAAACCCCTCACCAGCTCCAAAAGGCCCTTTGGAAGGAAAGGAAAGGAAAGGAAAAACCCAGGTTGGCAAGCAAATGTCTCTATAATAATCTCAAAACGGACATGGAATTTCCCTCCAAATTTACACTGGCTGAAAGCCAAGATGACAATCCTATCTCCTCTGCCAAAGTTAGCCTTCAATAAATAAAACAAAACCAAATCACCTTGAAAAATGTGTGTATAAAAGGTTTGTAGTCAGCACGTTACTGTGAAATTAAAGAGAAGTCAAAAATGAAAGGAAATTCTGGTGTGTTTCTTTCTCCCTTAAAAATCCATTACATCCAAATTCAGAGAAATTAAATAAGGGGTAAAATGATGGTCTAAAAGGTGAGTATATCTGAAAGCAAAATTTTGTCCTTCATTTCCCCAGTGCACATTTGTTTGTCCCATCCTCACTAAATGCCCAAGCTTCTAGAACTGACAATTTGGATAGCTTGCTTTTTGTGATTACCTTGAAACGTGTTCCAGGCCCTGAGGAGGAGCTGGATCCTGAGTAACTCTCCATTAAACCTGCATCCCCAGCCCTCAAACAGTCACTGGTTTGATTGTTCAGCAGTGAGAAGCCACATCCCATTAGGTGAGCTGCTCATTTTGCACACTTGATTGTCAGCATGTGCTACCGTGATCCAGCCTGAAGTACCCAAGTCAGGCATGAACATGAAGGTACGCAGAGGATTATTGGCATCTTCATTGCTTGGGTGTGTGGAAGAATGTCAGAGGACTGTAAAGAGGCCCCATCTGGATGATGTAACCACCAAAATGCAACAGCTGGTCACTGCACCATAACAACAATGCCTTTGAAAAATCATCTTTTTTTTTCAGGCACCTGAATCTAAGATTCAAAATCTAAGAGAGCCTTGTGCCACCACAGCTGCACTTACCAGGAACTGCAGATGTGAGAAACCCCAAACTTATACAGATAACCCTCCTGTGGTGAGGGAGTTAATGGGAAGATTTAACTCAGAGGAAGAGTTGAGCTCAATTAAGATCACTCTTGCAGCAGAAGTCCCTGTTAACACGGGCAGCAGCTGTTCTCCCTCTGCTCTGGGCATTTCAATACCATTTCTGTTTGGTGATACTTTCTGATGTTACCAAATTTCTTTTTAAAACTCCTGCAGATGTAGGAAAGACATGGACCTTAAAATGCTATTACATTTTATATGAACAATGACCTTCCATACTCTGATAAGCCTCTGTGTATGAAACTGATATTAAAAACATCCACTTTGTACAAGCAAAGTTCATAGAGGAAAGTTTTTGCACTGAATTATATAGTGGCAGTATTTTAAATTCTGTTTCTTACCAACTTAATACTGAAAAGTTCATGAAGAATTTGATGGATAAGAAAAAAGGTTTCAGAGAATGTCCAAAATCTACTTTATGGACCATGCCTGCTACCATGATGACTTGGTTTCTAATTTCTCACTGGAGCTGGTGATCTGCACAGGGAATTTCTATGAAATCCCCCAAGAAAACAATGCCAGCTTTGAAGAAGCAAATGAAAATCCTCTAAATCAAAATGTGGATTTTTTAGTGACAAAAAAATTAGAGGCTCCAGAGGCAAAAATGTTTGAAGACCGACTGAGGGAGCTGAGCATTCCCAACACTCACACTGCAGCTTCACTCCTCTTTGCTTCCTGAATGTAAAATGTGATTTCACACCCCTGGCAAGTCTCCAGCCACAGACAGCATTTACCACCTGCCAACCCAACCTGGGTTCATTGTAGATTCATTTTGAAGCACACAATTCTCCCTTAAAAGTAGGGGTTGACTTCAGCCTGTCTGTCATGGAAAATAAAATTTTAATACAAGTGGTGTCATTTTGCTTCTTTGTTTGAATTTGAGAAATGTTCTGTCCTGCTCAATAGAAAGGTGACAACTTGCAACAGGGGGGAGGAGATTCTGCTGGATTCCACATGCTAAAAATGTACCAAAGAAGTGAAGGGAAATGAAAAGCAGAAAAACTGCTAAAATGCACCAGTCAAACAAAAGCAAAGGGACAAGGATGAGTTAAAGGCAGAAATTAATTTATTTATACATCATTATTCCAGGCATTCAAAAATACTTCTTTGGAGAAAGCTTTATTACCCTAAAGCAGCAGGAGGAGTTAGGATAATCTGAGGCTGTTTTTCCATTCACTACGAGTCATACAACTGCTTTAACGTGGATACTGTCCTTAAAAGTTGTGCGTCACATCAGCAGCTGTTTTCTCCTTCATTTCAAGACTTTTACAAACTATAATGGGCCAATGGATGAATTCTTCAAAGTGCTACTGCTGTGGCAGTTAAGGTGTGTCCTACTGCTGGCTGATACTCAGAATGGCTTTGTGAAAACAAGATTCTTTGAAACGGAAAAAAATACAATCTTTTAATTAATACCAAGCTAAATTAAGATGTGGAAGATGTCTATTTCCTCAGCTCTGGCTTTTAGTTCACAGACACAGGCCTGAGCATATAAACCTTGAACCATGCACTCATTCCCCTCTACTCCTATTCAATCACCAGATAAGCTGCCACTGCACGTGCCAAATTCCTAGAACACATCTGCCCTCAGCTTCTGAAAGGGCCTCGAGCCTCTTTTCGCCCCCTTAGAACTGGTTTGACACTGGTGCATTGGGGTGACTTGTTCCAGAACCTATCCACACGGTTCCCTCCAGCTGGAAAAGCTCAGAAAAAATGGTCTGTGTCACAGGCCAGGCTTCTTGTCCTCTGTAAGGCAAGGAAAAGGCCTCTTCCCAAAAGGCAGGGAAATTCCTGCAGCTGGGAATCAATCAGCTTTGTATCAGCATTCTCTAGAGTGTGAACAGAACAAGCAGGAGAAAATGCTTCCATTGGTCCATGATATATTTGACACTATGCCCTAAATTTAAACATTTCTGGCGGGTTTTTGTTTCTATTTGCCAGTTAGTTTTAGCACATTCTTCACCATTGCCCCAATGCCATCGAAGATATTGTGTAATTCTGTTTCACACATAAATGCTGGGGTAGTCACCACCTTGTTTTTTGTATCCACATGAGCTTCGTAAAAGGAAGTTAAGGAAAACACAGGCATTTTGTGTCTGCAAAATGAACCAGCACTGACAAAACCTCATAACTTCACTATCCTATAAAAAAAGCATCTCCAAAAATGTTATTCCATGCAGCTGTAAAGACAGCTGCAATCTGTAATCCAAGATACTAGAAGCTTTTTTTGCCAGAAATACAAACACTGAAGAGAAAACTGTGGGAACACACAGAAACACACCAAAACCTACAAAATCCATTGATTGTGATAAATGTCTCTGCAGCATTAACCTTCAGAATAAAGATCTCAAAGAGAGCTGACCACTTCTAACTCACGCCATTTGTATGTGCAGATTCACTCAGTGTTTACTGTGTTATTGGGTGTCCAAGGCAGTCCCAAGGCAGTAAATGAGAACATTCCAACTCACAGCTGTGCAGCTACACAGCTGTGTACAGAAGACACTGTTTCTAATCCTGCACTGTATCACATGCTATCTGCTACACACTGCATAATCCCATGAAACTTTAAGTGGAAAAGCCCAGATCCTATAGGTATTCATTCCTTTAATGACACATTTCTAAACTGTCTCTCAACATGGAACTTAACAGGAAAGGATATAGTTACTTCTTTCACACAGTGCTTTGCTCCCAGCTCTTTGATGGCTCCTGCAGTCCCAGCATAAGGCCACTTGCCACATTCCTCTTCTTCGTGGCCCACAGTTACTTCAGCACCAGAGAGAACCTTTGCTGCCAACACTGGGGAAATGCAGCACAGACTGCAACAGAAGGAATTGTAAGTGCAATTAAAAAGACTGAAATGGGCACAGTCTTACATATGTAAAAGACATCCCAAGGCAACTTCCATTCAGATTTCTTAGCCTCTTCTTTGACAAACACCTACACACAGAGACGTGCTGAAAAACATACGTACCCAATGGGTTTGCCTGCTTTGTGGAAGTCTTTCAACACTCGTTCAACTTCTCTGTTCACCTTGCAATCTTTCCCATCAACAGCAAAGGTAGATCTGCCACAACAAGAAACTTTATACATAACTCAGTATAAACCTGAAGAGGTATCTGCCCTGAGACGGGCTCTAACATGCCATCACAAACTTAACAGCTTCTAAAAAGTGGTTGAAAAATTCTCTAGTTGACCATCAATGCTTTAGGCAAAATGCTTCCTTTCTAAGGCTTTGCTCTGTCAGAAAGTTCCTTACTTGATATAAAAACATCTAGAAACAAGAATTGTGAAATCAGCTTTCTAGGGTTACTGAGAAGTGGAACATCAATCTTTTCAATTTAAAAAGGGTAAAGAGGAAAAGGGAAATAACATTCATGTTTCTCAAAGCCAGCAAAACAGCAGGTCAACAGCAAGATAATCAGTATTCCACACAGCTAACACTTTTTTTTTGTCAAGCTGTTGTTTTATTATTAGTAATGCAAGAGGGGACTTTTTGGTAGGCAGACAGGAAGAAACAGAATCATAACATTACAAACACCTGAAACCATCAAAGTTCTACTTCCTTCAGACACAAAAAGAAACATCACCAGGTGGAGGAAATAGGACTTCTCATTGTGCATTGCCTAAACTCTAGAATTCTCACCAGCATTGTTCAGAAAATTTAAAACATGACACTGCCAATATGAATTATGACTGGAAATCATCATGAACACCACAACTTAACTCCAAGACTTTGAAAGGAGTTCTTATTAGGCAGTAATTCCATATGTAGTACAGTCATTTACTGCTCCCTGATTTTACTGTGTGAAATATAATTCATAGAATCACAGACTGGTTTCGGTTGGAAGGTACCTTAAAGATCATCCAGTTCCAATCCCTCTGCCATGGGCAGGGACACCTTCCACTATCCCAGGTTGCTCTGAAGCCACAGCTCCTCGGCATTGAACATTTGCAGGGATGGGGCAGCCACAGCTCCTCTGGCAAACCTGTTCCAATGCCTCACCATCCTAACAATAAAGACATTTTTTCTAATATGAGGCTGTTCATCCTTGTCCTGTCACTGCGGGTCCTTGTAAAAAGTCCCTCCATCCACCTAGCAGGTTCCTTTCAAGTACCTGAAGGCTGCAATTAGGTCACCTCGAAGCTTTCTCTTCTCCAGGCTGATTATGAATAGTTCATTATGAATATTTAGTTAAGGAGTCTAATGCTTAGTTGGCACTCACAAGTTTTTGGCAGCTCCGAATCCACCCGGGAATATCACAGCATCATGGTCTGCTGTGGTCAGCTTAGCCAGACTTGCAATTTTACCACGAGCTATTCTTGCAGATTCCACTAAAACATTCCTTGAAGAACCAGAAATAAAATAATGAGATGAACTAAGAATTTGCACACAGAAAAGCATAAACCATGTTTTGTCAGAGGATGAGAAGGGGGAGGAAGGGAGGAAGCAAGAAGAGCTGTGGTATTTAATAACTGAAGCTATTGATGCTTCTAAAATACTGCTACTGAGAAACACAGGCACTGTATATAATCAAGTTCAAAAAACTTAATATTTTCTCTTTAAACAAAACACCAGCTGGCATAAAGCTACCAAACGCATTCAGCACAGTCCTACAACTGCTGTTACAGAATGAAGAATGCCTAAAATTGAGGCTCAGCAGTCATGGAAAACACATTAAAAACAGACTTACCTTGATTCAGCTTCAGCTGGTTGCCCTTTACTGTGGTCAATGACGTGCATCTGAGGAACATCTGGAGCATACATGTGAACCTCAGCTCCCCCACGACTGAGGTGCACCAGCACACTACAAAAGAAAGGAGATAAAACATGCAGAAAACCTTAAAAGAAAGGCTCTACCTGGCCCCTAAGTCTTAATACAAATCTTTCACCACCTGATGTTGAAAGAAGAGAGAAAAGACATATCCTAGCAAAGCACCCTGAGCACACAGCAGCAAAATCCCTTATAGAACACCAGAGTGCTGAGCAGAATACAAAGCCAGTTTGGAGGCAGGGTCAGGTAATCTGGAGACAAGTTACTTTGTTTGGTGATTTAAGCAGGCAACCAGGAACAACAAAAACTTTCTTTCTCAAAGTTCCCAGGTGTTATGGAAGAGTCCCACACTTAACATGTCCATGTGTACATTTAACACAGGTCTAGACAAAATTACTAACTCATAGTGAGATTTAATAATTCAACAATAAGTATTAACAGGAACACTCAAAGAAACTCAAAGTGATTATGAAATTAAGTCAGTCCTTAACTCTCTTGAGACTGATTCTGGAACTCTGAATTTCTGTTTCTGAAGAAAATACTCTCAAACTCTTTGCTCTGGCATCACACATTGTGCTGCATCTTTGGATACTCACTGAGTACTGCAGGAATGCAGCCTCAGCTCCCAGTTATGCTGTGAGAAAACTGTGAAGCTCCATCATACACCTGTCAGGGTAATTTTGATGGCCAGAGAGAGCAAAACTAAATTAAACAGACTGCTGCAATGTAACAGAGACCATTTTAGGAGCCTACAGTCTCATAAAGCAACTTACGCTGACGCCTCATGGATTTCTGTGCCATCGTAGACACCACAGCCAGACAGGACCTGCAGTGAGAAAATCAAGGGCGGCATTAAACTTCCTACAGGATCTTTCACAACCTAAGATTAAAAAAAAAAAAGACCAACAAACAACAAAAAACCTCCCTCCACCCCAAAAAGCCCCAACTTAGCAACAAGCTCTTCACTTATCCAGTGAACATGATGGTATTAGCACAGGAGTCACCACTTGACACACCACAGAACTGGCATTTCCTATTTATAGCAACCCATCACAGGGCCCAGAAATAACCAGCATTTATTCCTTGGCTTATACATTCATTCCCCAGTTAACAAACTGATATGTTACCCTTAAGGATGTTTTTACTGTGCACACAGTGGGTTGTTCTGAAGTGTCCACATCCCTGTGAAACAACTCCTCATCCAGATGCACATCAATCAGAAGTGGGACAGAAGTGCACTTTGAGGTGGTACTTCAGATAAAATACTTGACCTGCTGCTGTATTTTGTCAGAGGATCTGCATCAGAGATCAGCTAAACAACTTTTAATGCCATTATGCTGTATTTGCCACAGTTTTCCTTAATAATACTGGTAATAATACTTTAAATTTGTTTATATGCACCAGAGGACAAAAAGCACAATCAATCATCTACCCTTGTGTGAGTGGAGAGTCTTTGACAAAGTAGAAAGAGGAAAAATGTTATTTAAAAAACAGGGGGAAAAGCCACTATAAGAACAAAATAAAACCAAAAAACTCCAAAAGATTATCTAGTTCCTGAAAGTATATAGGTGAACTCTTGTGGGGCTTTTTGTTTGGCTATTTCTTTTGAAAGAAAAAAATCCAGTTAGGAAGTCAATTTCCTTTCCTTTTTTTTTTTCTGTTTTTAACTTTGCTCTCTTCCCTTCTGGTTTTGCCTCAGTTTTCTGAAGCTCAGAAATTTTTAATCACAGACACATGAACAGAAACTCACAACTGAAACTGTCTTAGTTAGAAATGTTATACCTGAAGGGGCTTTCAGGTCACAATACCCAGTTCTCTGCTCTGAGGGTCATGATATCCCACCATCACTTCACCAAATGAGCAGGATCCATGAATGTTCTTCTGGCTGTGTTAATCCTGTTCTGATATTTAAGAGCTGTCTTTTACTTCACAACCTTTTATTCTATCTTTCATGTAATTTAGAGTGAATATACAGACAAGAAATAAACTGTGCTGAAGTTATCTTCTGTAAGCAACACTTTAAATGTTTTTGAAACTTAGTGAAACCAAAGAACTAAACCAGTTATAAACTCTTCTGTATATAAACTCTTCTGTTATTTCAGTACCTGCTTGCTGACAAATCTGTCTCCTATCATAGTCAGAAATTTATGTCACTAAATGTCAAAAATAACATTTGTTTTCCCCTCTTTGTTTACAGCATTCCTGTCGGGTTACCTTTTAGACATTTGTCCCAGCATTCTGCCCATTCCAGAGCCAACTCTGCCTTGGATTTCTTTATCCAGGTAATGCCTTTTTATTTATGTTTAATGCATTCTAGAGTACACATAGCTCATGCATCAAGGACTTCCACTGACCTCCAAAATTCTGTACTATCTACAGCCTCTATTTTGCTTGACAACCTCTGGCTCCTCCATCTCTTTCCTTTCTTTTGTACGTGTAATATGCTTAACCTTCTTCCTGCAGAAGAGCATAACCCAGCTTAAACATTGTCCTGTACACTGCCAGTACTTCACCCAGTGACACTATAAACTATTTCAAGTTCAGTTCTCCTGGGGTCCTCAGTAAAACACAGGCAAGGAGCTCTGGGAAAAGTCCAACAGAGGGCAATGAGGATGATGAAGGCACTGGAACATCTCTTACGACCAGGAAAGGCTGAGGAAGCTCGGGCTGTTCAGCCTCCAGAGGAGACCCTGAGAGGGGAACCCATCCATGCCTGGCAGTGCCTGCAGGGAGGGGGCAGAGCACGGACCAGGCTCTGCTCGGGAGGCCCAGCAATGGCACAAGAGGAACGGGCAGGAACTGGTGCCCAGCAAGTTCCACCTGGGCAGGAGGAAGAACTTCTTTGCCGTGCAGTGACCCAGCATGGAACAGATTGCCCAGGGAGGGTGTGGAGTCTCCCTCACTGGGGATATTCCAGAGCCGTCTGGACACAATCCTGTGCTCTGGGATGGCCCTGCTGGAGCAGGGAGGTGGGACAGGACCTTCCAACCTGACCTATCCTGTGCTTCTGTGATTCTTTATAAATCAACTCCACGCCACTAACAGCTACATAGACGTCAATTTTTACGTTTCCCACTCCTGATCTGGCTTCCCCCAAGTTTCTCAGCTCTAAGCAGGTTTCTCCTCTCAGTATCAGCCTCTCCCGAGGGTTTCCAGCTGCCGCATCCACCAGGCGAGCCTTTCCCGGCCCGTCCCCTCCTGCGCCCGCCCCAGGGCCGGGGAGACGCCCCTGCAGAGCCGCCTGTGGCCGAGGGTGACCGGAGCGAGCCAGGCAGTGACAAACAAACACACACACTTGTCCCTCAGCGCGGCCGCGGCGCCTCCGCCGTGACTCACCACAGCGACGCGGGCGGGGCGGCCGCGCCAGGCGGAGCAGTGCAGGGAGGCGAGGCCGGCGGGTCCCGCTGCCCGGAGCAGCGCCGTGCACAGGGCCGGGCCGCGGGAGGGCAGCATGGCCGGGGGTGGCGGGAGCGGGAACCGGGAGCGGGAACCGGCAGGTGGACCCGGGAGCGGGAACCGGCAGGTGGACCCGGGAGCGGGAACCGGCAGGTGGACCCGGGAGCGGGAACCGGCAGGTGGACCCGGGAGCGGGAACCGGGAGCGGGTCAGGAAAGGGCGGACTGGGAAGGGCCCCCGAGGCCGCTGCGCCCGGGACAGCGCCCCCTGGCGGCGGGGAGGGGCCTTCGCTTCCCGAGCCTGGTTTACCGGTGTGCTGGTTTACAGGTAAACCCGACACCTAAGAGATTATAAATCAGAGTTANGCGGGTCAGGAAAGGGCGGACTGGGAAGGGCCCCCGAGGCCGCTGCGCCCGGGACAGCGCCCCCTGGCGGCGGGGAGGGGCCTTCGCTTCCCGAGCCTGGTTTACCGGTGTGCTGGTTTACAGGTAAACCCGACACCTAAGAGATTATAAATCAGAGTTACAATTTAATAAAAGTCAGCAATAGGACAAGCGGGCACGGGCTCAAGCTCTGCCAGAGGAAATTGAAGGTGGATATCAGAAAAAATTCTTTGCAGAGAGAGTGCTCAGGCATTGGAATGGGCTGCCCAGAGAGGGGGTGGATTCCCCATCCCTGGAGGTTTTTAAACTGAGATTGGCCGTGGCACTGAGTACCATGATCTGGTAAAGGGACTGGAGTTGGCCCAAGGGTTGGACTTGATGATCTCAGAGGTCTTTTCCAACCCAATCGATTCCATGATTCTATGATTCTATGAATGCAGTGATTCAAAGGGAAATTGGTTTTGCCCCACAAAACACAGAAGTATAACCCAGCACCCTGGGGCACAAACACAATGGTGTTTGTTGGCCCCTGTGCTGAGCCCCACGTGGTTCTCCTGAGTCCAAATGAAAAAAAAAAGGGAAAAAAACCTGTTGGTGCAGATGGTCATTGCAGTCCTGTCGAGGTTCTGGTCCTCCTCTGGATCCAACAAGTGGTCCCAGAAGTCCCCAAACCCCAAGATCATATACCCTCAGGTTCAGGTGGGAATGCCCAGTACCTCCCCCAAGGCGGGGAGTTACACAATGGGTGATCTGACTGTGTGAGTCATGGGGGTATTTTGGAATCCTTGATGGCCCATTAGCAGACATGACCCCTCAGGCTGGGTGTGAAGGTGCCAATGACTTCCTGGAGGGGAGTTATCACAGCTCTTATCTCACAGGTGTCTTTCACACCCAGCTCACACCCTGAGGAGTCGGGTGTGCCCTGGGCAGATGCTGCAAATGGTCTATTGTTAAAAGGTATGAAAATGACGAGGGTTTAGAACACACAGCTTTGGTCACACCCACACAGTGATAAACTGGTCCCTACTTGCTGAACTAGGACAACTGGGAATGATAGCGAAAGGTAAACATGGAAACACATCCTTGGGAATTGTGCACACAAAACTTACGGCAAGAGGCACCAAAGGCCAGAGCTGTCAATGAAAATGGGATAAATACACAGGGATGGCTGACCTGCTCCCTCTCTAGGACCCTGTGAAATGCTCTGTTGGTTTTAATGTTTCTTTTACCCTTCTCATTTGGTTGTTTTTCTTCTCCTTTATTAAAGAAACTAAACTGTGGACATCAGGAGGAATTTCTTCACTGTCAAGCACTGGAATGGGCTCCCCAAGTTGGTGATGGAGTCCCCATCTTTGGAGGCATCCAAGGAACAACTGGATGCAGTACTTTGTGCCACAGTCTGGGTGACAGTGATGATGGGTGAAAGGTTGGACTCCATCGTCTGGGAGGTCTTTTCCTACCTAATTCATCTTGTGGGATGTATAAGAAAGGCAGTCCTGTTGAAGTAAACATAGACTTCCATATCTGATGTCAAGGTACATGTCTGCAGGTGTGCTCTCCACCTGGCCTGGAGGAAGGTCAGGAAAGGGCGCTGCTTCCAAGCCTGGCTCCAGCCTACCAGGAGCCTGCCAGGCTCACAAATCATGCCAACAAGCACAGGGATCCAGCCAAAATTTGCACCCACCAGATTTAAAAATTCACACCAAATTTTTCATTATTCTACCTGTGAATATGGAAGGGCACAAGGGAAAATTGTATTGGCTTTCATGTGCATTATAAAGTTTGTTATGATTACCTAAAAGCTTTAAATATTTCACTGTAAGAAAAAGAAATCACTTTGCTATGTCTTATTCAGGTAGTAAGTGTATGTTTAATTTATACACTGAAATTCTACAAATTGACTGTATGAGTTTACTATGTATTTTGCACTTACTTTTCTCTTCAGCAGTTTTTAGTACCTCTCCTGTATTCCAAAAGTGCAAAGTGACCAGAAAGTAAATCCAGGACAAAAGAATATACTGAAAAAAATCAGTTCTCGATCATTTCATATTTGCAGTCACTTCACTAACAAAGCCATTTTAATACATGGGTTGAAAGTGCTACAAGTACAGATACAGTTCTTTGTAGTCCAGACCTCACTGCTGTTATTAGTTAATTTTCCCAACAATTCACAAAAAAACCAAGGAAATCAAAATTCCAGATTTTAATGTGCTAATAAACAACATTCAAAAACAAGACAAGAAAGGATTTTCATTTGGAACCCCCCCCCACATTTGTAACTCATTCTCTTACAGTTATAGTTACATTATTGAGTTGGTAATGTCCAAACAAATTTTTACTACAGTATCTCAAGGTTGTTAATTAAACCTTTACAAAATTTGTACATCACAGTAAATATTCTCCCATAGTCATTGATAGGAGTGTAACATTTATTACTGAACCTTCATCAGGTCTGCAAGTTGGAGAACTAAGAAAACTGTTCCAGAAATATGTACGTATTAAATCCAAGTAAAACAACATTTAAAACAAGAGCAATTAGGAATGATTTTTAAGAAGGATAAAAAGAGTCCAATGTATGCCATGACTACATTACAAAACTCAAAATACTTAATGTACAAGGCAATTTTAATGAAGAATAAACTTCTTCCAGTTGTACTTTTAAGTTAAGAACACTTTTTTTCCTTGCTTGAAATCAGGAATTATTAAAAGAAAGGGAAGCAACAAGAAATCAATGCTGTCAAGTTTACAGCCAAGGGGTACACAAAACATGCCATGGAAGGCACTTTGCCTGTTCCACATTCCCCACTTAATTCACATGTAACTCCATCCACAGTGTTAGGAAGAGCTCATTGATGCCACTATGAGGGCAACTCTTTCTCAGTGAATACCACTGCATAAAATATTGCCTGAGGTTTTCTCCCTCACTTGAAGAATAACTAGGAACTCAAATCCTCTTTATGAACCTCTTGCATAAGATAATCACTGTCAGAATCCAACTCTTCTTCATCTACTGATGTTTCCTCTGCCAGACGTTTCATGCCCCGCTGTTGTGAAATGGCCAAGGCATATTTGATGTTGTAGATGTTCCATTCACAGCTGTGAAAACAGAAACATCTTAGAAACAAGATTCCATTTTCCTCCAAAATAAAAGCACCTCTAGAAGAAGTCTGCCTATAATTCTCTAGTTCTAATAGCACCCTATCATCCCCTGAATTCCTCCCAAGTTTTTGATTAAAAAGTTTATAAATAACAATACTTACAGCTTTGAAACATCTTCAAAATGACGTTGGATGCTTTTCTGGAGGAACTGAATCACAGGGAGCAGCTTCACTGACCTTGAATGGAGAAAACATGCAATTTGCACTGCAATTCATATTTACATATGGAAATCTGGAACTTTTCCATACTCTTAAGATTTTAATAAGCACACACAATAACTTTTCAAACAAACTTCTTAAGATAATACTAAACAAAATCTCTTAACTTTTGACTCTGTCCTCAATGATTATACTCAATACAAGGAAGTGTTTTTTCTAACGTCCAACAGCAGCTTGAGGAAATAAATCTGCTTGTTGGTAGCAACGACAGCTCCTTCCAGGAACTACAATACTTTCTGAACAAGGAAGAGTTTGTTTTAAATTGTCATCTTCCACTTGAACAGCAACAAAAGGAGAAAATTTCTTCCAGTCATTCCAGTAACTAAAACATCAATACCAACAATGAAGCAAGGAAAGAGTTACAAAATGCACTGTTTTTTAACCTCAGGACTTCTTCTCAAATTAGCTCTCACTTAGCCCAGTTTAAATTTGTAGATTTGCCTATTTTTGTTCCTAAAAGCCTATAAATTCTACACTATCTTGGGCTGAATATAACTCACAGACCAGGCCCAAGTTGTGGGAGAGAACTATATAGAAAAACAGAGTACTAACAGCTGAGAGTGCATGTTATAACCACAAGCTAAGTCTATAAAAATGTAGTCAGTACCTATAAATTACCTTTCAGTTACATTTAAGATGCATAATTGTTGAAAAACTCAATTGTCAAACCTACTATCACTCTTGAAATCTTTACGCATTTACAGGCGAGGCAAACTATGCAAAGTTTTATCTGTTATATTTGAAAAGGGTTTTGCAATACATCTTCACAAATCCAATAATGTATGCCAATTTTATCATACACACTTGTTAGAATCATAGAATCATTTAGGTTGAAAAAGATCTCTAAGATCAAGTCCAAACTGTAATTTTATCATTACTAAAGAAGATGTAACAATTAAATAGTTCTAACCGTTGTGTATTCATTATCTAGAATGTCAGTAAATGTTAAGTAAAAACTGTCAGGTTTTTAATTTTAACATGTTTGTGAGCATTTTGACTTTCAAAAGATCTCACCTTGTTTTCAGTTTCTGTCCATGCAGCATGAGCAACTTGTGAGCCCAAATCAGATAGAACTCTAAGTGACATGAGCTCTCAAATGCAGAGGCCAGGAACTCCAGTAATTTCTCCACATACAGGTCTGGGAGTGATGAGCAGACAACATCAACTGTGCAAAAAGGAAAAAAAAAGCCCATAGACTTCAACAGAGTTGAATTACTATTTGGGATAACAAGAAAGAGACCACAGAAAAGCATAAGGGGAAGGAGAAGAAGGCACTGTCTTGCCAACTGTGTGATATTAGCACTGTAATTCAGGGTAAAGTACCACACTCTCTCAGGAGACAAGTCTCCCCTCTTTGAGACTTCCAATCACTACTGTATTTAAAAGCAAGAACTCTCACCTCCCCAAGTTTCCTCCTAACAGTATTATCCATACCAGTTCTCCATCAGAGCTTTTATTTTCACCCTTTCCTCCTCTTTCAGCGTAACAGACTTCACTGAAGTCTTGTTGCTTCTGACCTCATACAAATTTCTGTAGTCAGTGGCACCACAATAAGCAGAGGAAATAAAGGACACTTGAAAAAGACAGCAGACATTTCCTCTGCCCACAGAGGAAATATCTGAATGCTGACAGCAGTTGTGTAGCACACAGAAACACAATTTATAAGCATTCAAAATAATCTCACATGTAACTATGATGACTTCATTATATATAATCCCCCTGCAAATACAATGAACTCCCGATCTCTGCAGCCACCCCACTGGCCTATGTGCCATTCAGCTGCACAAAAACACTCTGCTTTTAAAGAAACAGACACACATGAATTCTGTTAACAGTGCATTACATCACCTGAAATTTCCATGCCTCATCCTCTGCTCTTGAGGTTTTGTCATCTACCTACTTACCCAGTCTTGCTTGTGTACGGGGAGTTTTTGTACACTTTAGTGAAAGATAGCTAAGTGTTGCCAGACAGAGGCAAACACCATTATGCCAACACAGGTATGCAAAAGATAATTATGCATGTCAGGGTAAATCATCACGATTGCTCTCTGGGGAATAAGGTAAGAAAATCCTACAAAGAAGCTGTCTTGCAACACATCTGACTTCAGAAGAGCATATCTTGACTAAAGGAATTTTTATTTGTTCTAGATTAAACACTGGAAGGAAATAAATACCTTTCACTGGAGTAACAACAGTTTTTAATTAACTCAAACATAACAGAATTGGTTTTAATTTATGGTTGGAATTTCCCATAGTGCAAGAGGTCTATTGCCTACTGCTACATCATTGTACAAGTCCAAGTCTGGTTCTGCCTTCTTTCAAGTGTCATTAGGCCCTTGAAGACAGTAAAAATACTCCTTTCCTCTTCTAAAGATAAACCCAGCTCTCTTAAGCCTCTCCTCAGCTGCCATGCACTCTGGGCCTCCAGTTATTTTCCAAGTCCTCCACCAGATGCTCCAGAGTGTCAATGTCTTTTTTGTTCTGTCAACCCCAGAACTGGGCACAGTGTTCCTGACGTGGTCTCATGAATGTTCCACAGACAGGACTCATCACTTTCCTCAAATTCATGACTACATCCTTGGTAAAAAGCCCAGATTCTGGTTAATTGCCTTCATCACACAGACACACTGCCAGCTTATGCTAAACTTGCTGTGTCCCTCTAACATCAGGTGCTTCTGAGAACAGATATCCAAACACTTTTTTCCTAAATATCCAGATCTGATCAAATTCCACATTGGAAAGTCACTAGGTGAGTATGCAGTAGATTGGCAAATTTAAAACTCAAATTAATACTAAAAAGTCTACTTTTTTTTTTAGCAAAAGACCATCCCTTCCTTTTCAGTCTCCAGCTACTTCAAGAAGTCCTTAGATATGAATTTCATAATTCCCTATCCAAGAGCCCTTTACAGCTCAACTTATTTTGGCTTACGTATCTTTGCTGACAGCTTGCTCAGCCAAATTTCACAGGAGATCCACTCACCTTCACTGCTGGGAACAGTCTCTATGACCTCTTGGATTAATTTCTTTTCATTCAGCTTGAAGGCCATGATGATGGCCATGGTGTATTCCTTCTGGTGTAGCGTTTTGCGTATGTTGCTGGGTGTGACATCAATATCCAGCTCAAAAGGATCAAAAATTAGTCCAGCATCCAGTGAATAGATCATAAGACCCTCCGTGGTGGTGGCTGCCCAGCTTCGTCCTAGAAGAAAAGTAACAACCTTTAACAAATATTTAACAAAGAAGAGTCCTCTGCAATAGAAACAGAAGAGGAATGATAAACAGATGACCCCTCATTTTTTTTGCAAGAAGTGGACAAGACCAAAAGCTGCACCCATTGATGGATCTGTCAGCAATGACAATGTTTGCAAAAAACCCAGCTCATAGTGACATACACTTAATTATCTACTTATCTACTGCACAGAAAACCAGATACAGCCTGGGAGCACCATGTCACATTTGCAAAGATCTCCAAGACATTTGCCCATCATTATTACTCCTCCAAAGCTCTACTCTTTTGCTTGTTTTACATGGAATACAAAAATCCTGAATTAATTGTTGATACACACCTGTAGGAGAGAATCGCACACAGGTCACTCTTATTTCTGGTTTAAAGTGTCGGTAACTCATGTCACCTAAAAGAGAAATTTAGAAGGGATTTAATACATTCACCAAGAGTTCACAGTCAAGTTACCAACTTCAACTATGATGTTACCACTAAATAATGCAGAACAGGGTAAACCTGGCAGAGTTAAAGACTGGGTGTTGTTACAGTAAAATCAAAAGTGAGCAATTCAGATCTATAGAAAGCCCTGTGAGACTCAGCTATCAGCCAGAAGCAGCAAGGAGCTCAGCCGTTGCTGGCTGATAGGGAGGAGGTTACTCCCCAAGAATTCACAAAGTAGAAATACACAGTTCTCTACAGGTGCACGAAAATAGCCAGGATGAAATAATATAAACATGGGACTTGTGAGAGATAGGTTCTAACCAATTGAAGATAGGTTCTAACCAATTCTAGCGTGGTGGTGTAGTAACTCTTTTAGCCAATAAGCTGTAGTCCTAACCCTATATAAACTGTGTGCTATGTCTAATAAAATAGCTTCACTTTAAATCTCATTAGATTCGTGTTGTGAAGTCCTTTCTCCGCCGCAAACTTTGTTTACTTTAACTGGGTAAGTAAGGGACAGTCCATGTCTGAGAGATTCTACACCTCAAGTGGTGGGATTCAATTTTGCTCTTTGGAAATTAAATCAGGGCTGTGGGGTTCCTTACTCAGGAGATCCCTCCTGTTTCCTGTTAATTCTACTATGTAAAAGCACCCACCCATACACCAGCTGAATACTTCTGTAACAGATCCCTGTGTCTAGAGAACATTCAGGTAATCCCAATGCTAAAACTAAGCTGAACAAGTTAAACCCTTCTTATCCACATCAAAGGTTTTGATCCACATAAAACTAGCAAAAAGAGCAAAGCCAAAGCCATACCTCTCTTTACACCAGGAAGAGGAATGGCAACACCATCTTCACCTCCACCCCCTTCGTCAATCAGAGCCATGCTGCCAAATTCAGTCATTTTTCTACGATCTAAGTACTCCTAGAAAAACAAAAAAGCTCCATTCACTGCACTGAATCTCTTTCCAAACAGTACAACTCACTTTAGACTGTGGTTCTACATTATCACAATGTTTTATTACTCTAGAGATGCACTGTTTGCTTCCTCAGTCCTGTTCTTTCTGTCCTTCAGGCTCTAACTGCACTGTGCTAATGGAAATGTGGCCACACAGATGTGCAAATGATTTTTAGGGACCTCCCTGACCCTCATTTTTAAACACCCATCCCCTCCAGGACTCTTTTCCAGATGGTATCTTTTAACCCACTTGTTGGGCTGCACCAGCACAGCTCAGGGCAGCAGAGAACCAAAGTCTGCTTCACAAATGCTGTGGTCTAACAAATATTCTTGGAAACACAGTCCCTGGAAAAACCATCACTCTTCCAGGTAAGGGGATGTTGAAAAGGGTTCCTGGAATTATTTTCCTTCTGATGATTTTCATCATTTACTTTCCTTTTGAAGAAATTTAATTTTGCATTTGGCAATATTCAGAAACAGTCTATAAAGGTTACTGACGTTGCTCTGACTCCACAGAAAAATCCTTCACTTCTTTGCTAACACAAATAACTGACATCCAGGGAGTCAGGTTAATATAAAATGTTGATAATTTAAATTTTCACTTCAGTTTTAAGTTTAGTGCCAACTAACTTAATATTTTTGAGAGTTCTGTTCATTCAATACAAACACCCTACAATCCAGCAAGACTGTAGTGAACTGACTGTCAGCAATTAATTCTGTTTTCTGAGAAATATTTCCTTATCCCTCTCCTGCACAAAACCAAGAAAATGAACCCAAACAAAACACTTAACCAAACACTCACGAATCACACTTAATGAGATGTTATACCAAAACAAAAATCTTGTGGGGGTGGAGGAATGAAAAACAATTACTCCTGTGCTCACATACCTCCATTGCATCTAAAGAATAGTTGCATGAGATTTCAAATTTTTTCATAAGAATCTGTTCCTTGACATTATATATACAGACAAACTTTGACAATCCACCTGCCAGAATTGACTGACCATCTGCTGAGTAACACAGAGTAGTAAAAGATCTGGTAAAGCAAGAGAAAGTAGTTAATTTCACTGTCACATCCAGGCTAAAAGACAAGAGTACAGTGTGAAGACAATAACCATTCCAAATAAAAAATAGAGATCCTCACCCATACAATATGGACATAACATGCAAAACCATTTACCACAAACAAGTACCTGGGGCTTTAGTATGAATCACAATTTAGAACTTCAGCTTTTTAAGTAATTTGATTCTACTGATTCTGAGTCACAGCTCTCAGTGAACTCTCAGCTACACCCTACAGAACAGAACACTAGGGATAGTCTGAAGAGCTAAAGAAAAACCAGTGTCATGGTATGTTTTAAAAGTAAGAGCTCATCAGTAAAAAAACTCAAAACTTCTTTTTTTTCCCCATAAAAGTCTGTTTCTTTTTTTGTTTTGAATGGGACCAAAATGGAAATAAACCAAGGGAAAAAGAGAAGAATAAACCACCTCTATAGTGTACTTTTTAAAAGCACACAAATTCAACTTGCATTTAAACATTACTTCATATGCATAGCAACATATAATAAACTCCACACTCTATTTACACATTTTTTTTAAAATGCAATAGTTTCTGCACACTAATAGTTACATACTGGTATTTCTGTAACAAGAAACCTACCACACAGCAAATGAACAACTAGCCATGAAAAGCTTGATATTCTGCTAGAAACCCAAATTTGTAACTGATAAAAAATACAGATGCTCAGATTGATGCTGAGCAGTGGATGAACACAGCCAAAGACAAAAGAGGATCCACCCAGATGTCAAGTCAGGCAGTGTTTTAAAATCCAAATTCAGAGTCAGAATACCTAAACAGCAGACACACTCTGAAATCTTCAAGTAGAAACTAAATGAAAAGAAACAATTTAAAAGCAACCCAGCGTGGCACCCTCTTTTCACTGCTATCTCATGTACATACTTGCCCTTGGCTGCCTGCTTGGCCGTGATTTTGTCAAGCTCCTTCCTCCCCATCTGAAGATCATGCCTTCCCTCAATTGAGCCAATCTGCACTGCATTTTCATGATCCCAAAATGTTATCTGTCCATTCAAAGCAGCAACTGCAAGCTCCTTCCCATCAGGACGGAAAGCAACAACAAGAACTGCAAAGAATTTAATTAACAGTTAAAAATTCAGTCAGATATTTCTTTAAGAAAACACTCTACATTTTCCTAGGATCTTATCTCAACTACCAGAAAAAGCTTAAGAGTAACAAGTGTGACTGTGCTTTTTCCCTGGACAACATACAAATGTGTAGGTAATTATAAAGTTAAAGCTGGTATTAAATTAAAATACTTATTGCACTGTTAACCAAGCACTATCTCAGCTTTTCATTTTCATTATCAACATGTTCTGTTGTTCATTGTTGAAATACATTAGATAGTATTTTTATATTCAGTAAAAGATAAAAAATGAAATAAAGATTACCATCTGAGTTCATTATTAGTGTCTCCTTAGTTCTCCAGCTGTCTAACATATCCCATAACTTGACTGTTTTATCCCAGGAGGCACTGGCTAGAAGACACTTCGTTGGGTTAAAAGACAAACTGCTGATGGGACCTTCATGACCTGCTAAGACCTAGTAAGAGAAGAAAAGGCAACATGGAATTAGGTGAAAGCAACTGAAATTCATGTAGTTTGTAGATACAGCCATTAAACTATGCCTAATTACTCAACACATGCTTGAGATCAGTTTTGGACATGTAGCATGATACACACCAGTGATTCTCAGCTTTTTGCTTTCACAATACAGGCACTATATTTCCACTATTTAAGCACCTACAACCAGTCCTATGCACACACACAGCCCCTTTAGAGACCAAGACTTAGGAATACAGTGTGCTAATTTCCACCCCTCTTATCAGAACAATCAGACCAACTGTGAAGAAGCAAGTAATTTCTCTGAGAATTCATATTTCCTGCAGCTGAAAACACTCCAGAAAGAACGCTAATAAAACTGTGAGTAACAGTAATACAGATTAATATTGCATGGAGCTCCTCTTCTTCTCAAAAGAAATCAAGGAAAGAAACCAAACTCAAAACTCTGGAGATCCAGTCAAGTATATGCTGAGTTACTAGAGTGAACTGCATTCCATGGTTGTGCCAAATTAAATACATGAATCGTTGAACTCTTCTCCTTGTACAAGATGTACAATAATGTTAAAGAATTGAAAAACATTAAAACCTTCTACCAAAAAATTGTGCCTCTGCTCTGTTCCAGCAAAACCCTCCATGAAATCTGTATTGGTCTTAATACAGCACCTGCAATTTCTTTATTACCTGCAGAAAACATGGAGAAAAAAACATCTCTGAACAACTCCTGGAGGGTTAAGACTCTTGTGTTAGCTCAGCAATGCTGGTGTTACCTTATCAGCTAGAAAGACCTCATTACTCAAAAATTCTAAAAACTATTTCCCACACAAATTCAGGGTGGTCTCCATGCAATAAATAAAAAAAAACCCTGAAAGCAACATAGTGTAGCTCTGGTTTTTGAATATAAGAAGAACACTCAATGTTGTATTGAAACCTTGGAATTAAACATGAAGTTACTGAGTATCACCACAATTTATACTGTGTTAAATTCAGGCCCTCCAACAATGTAGGTCCTTACATCCAGCAGCCTCCCACTCTGCATTGACCAGATGAATATTTCAAAGGAATCCTGGGAACCAGCTGACACAATCTCCCCACTGGAATCCACAGCCAAACAAGAGAACTGACTTGGTCGTGGAGACGTAAAGGTGCGGAAATTGCGGTATCTGTTGTAGGTGTTAAAATAAATCATGAGAACATTTTAAGCAGATTTAAAGGTATGTTTAAAAATATATTTAAAAGAGGATTTAATTTTATTTGTAAAGTCTTTTAAGCTATCTGCAGAAAAAATACTCGGTGTATAAAATTAGATGTGATGGTTCAGCATGATTCCAAGACTCAAAAAAAGTATTAAAAACTCTATAAAATAGAAGAAGGAGCCAAAAATAGTCAAACACAAGAGCTGTCTTCTATTAAACAGCGTATGTCCTTTTTTTTGAGAAAATATGGGCTTGCTTACACCCAGTTCTGTGCACAGCTGTATTACAACAGCTCAACCATTAAAACTATGCCAAGTGTTCAGTTAGTTCAGTGCCTTCTCCCCATTTGTGTAGAACTAGACCATGATCTTACTGAAATTCCAGCTTCTCTGAGAAAAGTTCTTCCAGAATTCTCTTTACAGAAACTGGATGGAATGACAGGCTTCCTAAATACCATCTAAATTTAAATCAAAGGCTGAACCAAAAATCAACAAGGCAGTACTCACATCAAACAAGCCATCAGCAGTTTGCTGTATTTTGTGGGGGTGAAAGCTGCAGGCTAAATGAGACACAAATCTTTTATAGGGAGTTACCTGTGCAGATCAAAGGCACGCACTGTTCCATCAAGGGAAGCACTCAAAATGACATAGCCAGTGGAAGTAAAAGTTACAGCAGTTACACCACTGGTATGTTCTGTAAATGTGACAAAACAAAAGCTGCTGGAAGTGTTCCACACTTTCACCTGCAAGAGGGACAAGAAAAGTCTTCTCAGAATCTCCATCTTCAGTTCAGAGAGACAATCAATGTAAGGCAGAAGAGTAAAGAAAAACTAGTTCTAGAGCTCTGCAGTAGCATAAAAGACTTTCAACACTATCAGTAAGGAATTCTGTGCAAGTGAAGCAAACAGGCCACTCCTTAACTTTAAACTGCTAAAGACACATTTGCTACATGAAAATCTCATAAGAGATAGATAAAAAAAGAACTGAAACAAAGCTGATTTTCAAGGAGAGCTGTAACACTTGATGAGCACCTTCAGCTCCCAAGCTTTGTATTGTCATAGATAAAGACAAGTGTCAAATTCAAAGCCAAATGTGAAATCACTGCAGAAGTTACAACTGAGATGATATTTCAGTTGGGCTTTTTCCCTCAACAAAAATGTTATGTATTTAGCTTTCTGCAGTTTGGGACTTCTGGGGTGTGGCCAATTTTGAACCCAAATGGCAGAAGCCATGAAGTGGCAGGTCTTTTTCTGACATTCAAAGAATTGATTGGTAATCAGCTACTATTGTTGTTCCATTTACATGCCAAGACATTGTGGGATTGCTCTACAAAACATCTTCTGAAGAAAGTACACACAGCACATCATTTATGCAAGCCATCCAAGAGAAACTATGTTATATTTTTTTAAATAACAAGCTTCTGGAATGGTGTATTTAAAAAAAAAAAAGTTGGACTTTTATAAATAATTTAAAATTAATTTCATAACAAAAACAATTTTTAAAGGGGCATGAATTTGGATGACTGAAGTTCATTCCTCCCAAAATATCATGAAGCCACTGTAAGCATTCATAAATTAACATCTGATGAATTAGACATTTTTGTGTTTATGGTGACTGGATCTATAATTAAAAGAAACATCTCCTAAAAAGCATAAGTGATGCAATTTGCAGAGAAGAGCAATAAGAAATCAAAATATGTATGCTCTAGAGAGAAAAACAAAAACATTTAACAAGTGATTATGTAAAATCATTACTTTGTATTGAGAAAAGTTATGTATTAATTACAGTAACAGAGCTTTCTACATAAAATGGAAAGTCAAGCTGCTTGCTATGTTATTAAAGCTTAAGTTCCTATTCCAGCAATACTTCCCCACTTACTTTCCCATCCTCTCCTCCAGTCACTATGTACTGGCCATCTGGAGAATATGCCACGGAAACCATGCTGTTGAAATGTCCCTGCTGCTTCAGCACGTAGGACTCGCTTTGCCATTCCCACACCAGGAGCTGACCCAAACCTGTAACCACAGGATTATGAATACAATGACCCTGCAAAACCAAGTCACAAAGCACACAACTGCAAACAACGGGAAAAAACCCAAAAGACTGATGCAGGCAGGTTGTACTCTGCATCTATCAATCCTAATCATAGAATGGATTGAGTTGGAAAAGACCTCCAAGATCAGCAAGTCCAACCCTTGTCCAACTCCACTCCGTTTACCAGATCATGGCACTCAGTGCCACGGCCAAGCTCACTTTAAAAACCTCCAGGGATGGGGAATCCACCACCTCTCTGGGCAGCCCATTCCAATCCCTGAGCACTCTCTCTGCAAAGAAGTTTTTTCTGCTCTCCAACTTCAATTTCCCCTGGCAGAGCTTGAGCCCCCCATGCCCCCTTGTCCTATTGCTGGGAGAAGAGACCAACCCCCACCTGGCTAGAACTTCCCTTCAGGTAGTTCCAGACAGTGCTGAGGTCACCTCTGAGCCTCCTCTTCTCCAGCACAAACACCCCCAGCTCCCTCAGCCTCTCCCCATAGGACTTGTGCTCCAGTACTAATAAAACCCCTTTTTCTATTATAACTTCAAGGCAACTTTCCTCAACAACCAGGAGCTGTTACTTGGATTCATGTTCTCAATACTAAAGCAGCAGTGCTATGAACCAGCTGATAAATGAGCTGGAAAGAAAAGCAAGGCTGCATATAAGGGTATGATCTTGGTTTCCATGCAAATCATTATGGACTGGGTGGGAATGTTGGAATGTCCAGGTGGGTTTGTGAAATAGCAAGTGCAGTAACAGGCAAAGGAAGAGAGAGTAGCCCAAAATGAAAGCATATTATAAAATACAGGAGATATGGGCTTTACTCTAGCTCTGCTGGAGTTTTTATACATGAAACATCACTTTTTTTTATTTTGTCAACAAAATATTTTCCTGAATCACAAGAAACCTGTGAGGAGAGTTTGCTTAGGGACACTTGTTTTACTCTATCTAGACACTACAGGTATGAGACTATAAACTATTAACAAAACTTTAACATTTGGAGTCAAGATAAGCAAGAAGAATTTGGACTTTCACATCCACCATATTCCTCATTTTTCCATGAATACAGACAAAAAAATATTTGACAAACCTGAACATCCAAAGGCAATCCAGTCACCAGTGCAGTTGATAGAAATAGAAGCTATCCTTTGGTCTGAAATACTGAAGTACAAGAATTACACAATAAACAAACTTGTTGTTTTCACATCTTGTGTGATAAAACTTCAAGTCTAATGTTTATTATCGTTGTTCAAGCAAGTTGTTTGATTGCTTTGCTGAAATTCTGTACCACTGTAACATGAAAACCTTCATACAAATTCTTTTCTTTGTTATACTCAAAACTACCAAACAGACAATATTGCCTTACTTGGAATGAAGACAGAGTATCTGCATCCCAAAGATGTACTGGCCAGCACAGAGTAAAACTCCCAACATTTAAGAAAATAAAGGCTTTTGTACATGGAAATTCTTTAGCTGGCATCCTATAGCTATGGAAAAGAATTATGATTTTATTTTTCAACTTAGAGACACTTTAATGATAGTTTTACATATGCAGGACATTTCAGAAACTGAAAACATGAAAGTCCACATTGTTGAAAAAAAGACAAAAACCAAGAACTCCTGAGTAGTTTTCTCATTCAGACCTCACTTTTCCCTAATAACCTAGGGAATGCAGTTGTATGGTATTTATTACATAAATTTACAATTCTGCCTTTCCAGAATTAATAGTACTAAACAGATGAGGCATGTTTTAAGATTTTTGTGCTCTGCTTATTCATCCTTTGCTACTAAACATGGTGTGTTCTCAGCCAAACAAACAAGCCCCAAACCAAACAAAAACAGTGACAACCCCATACCTCACCTCAAGGAGTGAATCAGATTGAAATCTGGAAGCTCGTGGAGGTGAAAGACTCCAGAGGCAAAACCAGTGACTAAAAGATGTGTTTTCTTGTGATAGGCTGCAGATGTCAAGTTATTAAAATCTCCCTCTTTATTGAAAAAATACCTGGCATGAAAGAAGTAAGAAACAAGCAAGGTGAATGAAAAAGAAAGCCATGCTGTTAGAGCTGTATTTCAACATGAGCAAAATATTTTGATCAAGCTACAGTAAAGCTGAAAAGCAGGAGTTCCAGAAATTGCTAAGTACATGTACTTTATAAAATACACTTAAAAACATATGTACTTTACAAAGCTAGTGAAAGGTAATTCTCTTCTTTTCTCAGTGTTCACAGCTGATAAAGCAACCTGAAAATCAGAAGTGACACCTCATCACATGAAATGAAAGGGATTAAAAGTTAACCTTAAAGGAACTGTCCTTTTGATCATCTGATGCCAATCTGAATGGCTCCCATGAATTCACTGGTTATTCTTCTGCGTGTGACTCCACTTACATTCACTCTGGAAGTCCACTAAGGCTAATTCAAACCTGGGTTGGAGTAGGATACTTCCTTTACACCTCCTTCAGTCGAGGACACTGAGAACACTTAAGTTTATCAAACATTGCTGTCATCTCCTGAAGTCAACCAATCCCTTCTTGCAAGAAATCAAACCTCTAGACTTAGAGGGTACTGTAATAGTTATCTCATTTACACTTCTTGAGTTTCAAGCAGTAACATGCACATCACATGTCAGTATTTCTTATATTATTAAAACCACACTTGTTACTTGGAAGGTGAAAGTTATTTTCCTTCATATAATCAAGGTAAGACAAACAGGTGCTCTGCCAGAACAATTTTAAATGGGATCTACAGTAAATTTTTTAATCCTGGGCAGTTTTATACAGTTTTGAATGAGTGATAATGGATGAAAAAAAGCCCAGCACAATAAATCCCCATGAAAACATGATTTTGGAAAACTGAAAACCACTTACTTCGCAACACGTGAATATTTAACCTTTCCTCTAGTCTCCTGCTCATCTGGATGGTCTTTTCCATGGATTTCTTCACCCTTTGGTTCTTCAAGCAACTCTTCATCATTTTCTTCTGCACTCTCTTCCTTGGCTGCATCTTTAGGGGGCATGGGCTTCAAGCCATCAAGCTCTGTGTCACACTGCCACACACAGAGAGCTGCATCCTGGCTGATTGTGTACAACTAGAATACAAACACACAAATGTGATTACTGTTAATATAGACTTGCAGAAGGGTCAGCAAGTGTGCACACTATTGTGAGAATAATACATTACTTAGTCCTGCAGAATCTGAGGTGCTTTGATCTGGAAATGTCACCCGTCCTCAGAACTGGCAATTTACTTTATATGCCCTCAAAAAATTTTTGCAAGGACCAAAGGCAATTTCATTATCATTACAGCTAAATAATTTTTTCATATGTAAAACTATAATGTTTTAGGGGAGCAATTTTCAATAACTTAACTTCCACAGTTTACTTTTTCAAATGTTCATGGAATTGTAGACTCCCAACCATAGCAGAGGAGTCAAGAGATATATTATGTATTTTCTAATTCTGACAAACTGTCAAAATAGTGATTTACAGATAGGGCTCTGCTTCAACTACCTTAATACTAAGATTGAAGAATGTTGTGTGATTATACATACATCCAGACTGTTCTCTTCAAAAAAGCAGGCCACTATGATATCCTTATGCCCTCCAAGAGAGTAGTAGATCAAGTTTTCCCATCGTTCTGCTCCAAACACCCAGGTAGACATGTCCTTGCTCCCTACTGCAAAACACCTACAAAAGAAAAGGCATTTTCAATTAGAACATTGGTTTGCCAAAGTCTGCCCTGGGTGGTAAATGTTCTGAGTATGTCATCACTTTAAAAGTAATTTCACACAGAACAGAGCAATAAACTGAGGTTGGTGACTGCAGAAAAAGTAGAAGGGGTTTAAATACATTCAAAATGTCAACAATGTTCACATTCCTAAGATATGTTTCTTTTATGGATTACTGCACATTTTCAAGCAAGAAACCATTGCTGATCCCAAATAGATGTATATTTTTTCTAGACTGCCTAATTATATTTTTTAATGCATGACAGAATTTTTAAAGCTAGTATGATACTTTAAAGTAAAGAAAATCCACAGTAACACACATACAAATATTAACAACACGTGTAGGTAGACAGTGCTTTAGTTTAACAACTCACTTGGAATCATCAGTCCAGTCAATACACGTTGTTTCATCATATGGACCATAGTACGTTTTGTCCAGAACAAATGCATTGAATTCTCGTTTCTTCCCAGGAGCATGGTACAGGTAAGCAAGGTTGTCTTTTGTAATCACAAATTTCCTGTCATTTGGGGAGAAAAAAGCATAATTGCACACCAGGCTGTTAAATCAAACAACTGCTCAGCACAGACTGCAACGCAATGAAGCAAAACAATGTTAAAAAGGTTCCTGAGTTTCTGAAAAAATAAAAATGGACTGCTTGGAAATGAAAAACAAACAAACAAAAATTATTTACGGATTGATATTATTCCCCAACTTATGCACCATAAAAGCGAAAACTTTCAGTAAAAATCAATTAACGTGAGCGGTGTAATATTTATTCTCAAATTATCACAAAAGAAGGAAAAGTTCAAACACTCAAAATGGGATGTTTTATTTCAACCTTTCTTCATATTTTGGCCACTTTCAGAAACACAAAGCATGTGCACCCCTGTTACAGATATCCTTTATTATGGTCCTCTTGCCAGTGTAATTCCCTAAGGTGGAGTTGTGATTCTGACTTGCAAGCAAAGCCTCATTCAAGATCCCTGCAAGTCATTCCCAAATGAGGAATACTGCCAAAAGGAGAGCTTCACACTTTTTCCTCTCACCCTTCTGATGCATCAACATTCATGTCACCACACCTTGTATCCCTGACCATGCAGGTAAAACACAAAGGGTGTGAAATAAAGTACCCAATTCAGAGAACTGACTCTTCCAGTAATGCAGTTCCCTGAGACTAATTCAAGTCAGCAGTGAAAATGCAACCCCACAACTGCCAGGTGATTGTCCCCACTGAGGGCTCTTTCACCTCACCTGCAATATAAAAGAACAGTCAAGACTGACAGCAACTGTGTCTCTAAAAGCCCCAGTACACACAACATCTGTAAAAGGCAATGCTCCTGCCAGTATCTGTTTCCAAGGCTTTCCTTTTCTTCTTTTCTTCCCCTCTCAACTTTTCAGATACTCATCAGCTCAAAACCTCCCCTAGGTTCATGAATAGGTATAATCCCCAGATTGGTCAGAATGTCTTCATAATCACAACTAGTTTATAGGGTAATTTTTGCTGTTTGATTCTAAAGCAGGCACTGTTTACTTACTTGCCATCAGGGGAAAAGCTGACACTGTGAACTGGCTTGTGAAAATAAAACTGATGTATCACACATTTCCCGATCAAACTGACAAGCAAGGCAGCTCCCTCTGTAAGGGCAGAAAAAGAAGGATCATGAAAATAATCAAATTCCCAAAGAAAACACAACCCTAGAAAGCTTATTTCTTTTCTTAAAGGGAAACAGAGAAAGTACCTCAAGGTAAGTGTACTTAATATTAAGAAAAAAAACCACCAAAATTACGAGACAGTATCTAAATTCTGTAGACAAGTTCTTTTTAACTTCTGTAAATAAAGATACCTTCTCTGAAATTCTAACATAACTTGTAAAGCAGAGCACTTCTAACTTGTGTTAATGCTGAATATTTAGCAACACAGATTTTTCCCTCTCAAGCCTGTATTTTCACTTCATTCTTTCATAAAACACGTCTCCTTTGTGAAAGTACCTTCATCAATTAGAATGGCAAGACTTCCATCTGGAGAGAGCCCCACGCACACAATATTAAGCCGTGTAGCCAAAGGCAATGTCTCACACTTGTTACTGCAAGGAAAGGATAAAACAGTAAACTGGGGACAAGGATGTAGATAGAAGAGTCATCTTCAGTATCAGTGAAATATGGTTTAATAGCTATGATACAACCACAGAACTGATTCAGATGTCAAACCCCTTTAGCTGTCACAATCCCCACGAACACCAGCTATGTGAGCTGTTCTGTGCAGGGCCAGGAGCTGGACTCAGTGATCCTTAGGGATCCCCTCCAACTCAGGATATTCTATGATCCTATGTAAGACACGAGCTCCTGACTGGAATACGGGCATAAGGGGCATCAATCACAACCCTGGCATATCACAAAGGCGGCTGATGGTCTAAGCTTTGTCATATACAAGAGACAGAGGCACACAAAGAAACCACTCCACTAAATACAACGCAAACCATTCCCCCCCCAATTTGTTTCTAAAACACACCTTCACACACTTCTCACGCTATTCTCCCCAGGGAGCGCCGCACAACCCGCCACAGCCATTCCACCGGGGAGCTTTCTGCCTTTTAACACCAAGCCTGAAGTTTCCTGGGATGCCTTGGAAGGCCGAGCATCCCGGAGAGCCCCACGCAGGGCCGGGAGAGCATCCCGGACCAGGCGGGCTCCCCTCGGGGCTTCATTCCCCCCAAAATCCCGGTGCTGGCAGCGCCAGGCCCTCCCCACTGCCCAGAGGGGGCCGAGTGAGCGGGGACCGCCGGGCTCGGGGGGGCTCACTCACTTCTTGAGGTCGAAGAGGGAGACCCTGTTGCCCACGGGGCTGAGGAGGGAGTTGCCATCGCGGGTGAAGCTGAGGTTGCCGCGACGGTACACGGTGCCCAGCAGGCCGGAGAACTACGGCGGGAGACAGGGGAAGGGTGAGAGGAGAAGGACGAGAGAAGGGGAGTGGGGGAAAAGGGGAGAAGACTCACCCGGTAAGCGAAGCGCATGGCGAGCGCTCGTGCCGGAGCCGCGCCGGGAAGGGGCGGGAGCAGCGCGGCGGATCCCGCACATGCGCACGGGGAGGGGGCGGGGGCGAATGGCGAAGAGAACGGGAAAAGGAAGGGGAAGAGGGTGATGCTGCCGGTGCTTCTCCGGGTTCAGCCCCGCCGGTATTCCCGGTCACAGAACCACAGGTTGGAAGGGACCACAGCGGCGCATCCGGAGCACGCGGCACAGGGAAACGGCTCTGGAATATCCGCACTGAGGGGCTCTCCACGCCCTCTCCGGGCAGCTTGTTCAGTGCGAGGTCACTGCACAGCAAAGAAGCTCTTCACCCTCCGTGGGGGTATTTATGCACATTAATGAGGGCCCCTCCGTATCCTCCTTTCCCGTCCCTTCCCGGCATTGAGGTGCTGGGGCGAGTCCAGAGAAGAGCAACGAGGCTGGTGAAGGGACTGGAGCACAAGTGCTGTGGGGAGAGGCTGAGGGAGCTGGGGGTGTTTGTGCTGGAGAAGAGGAGGCTCAGAGGTGACCTCAGCGCTGTCTGGAACTGCCTGAAGGGAAGTTCTGGCCAGGTGGGGGTTGGTCTCTTCTCCCAGGCACTCAGCAATAGGACAAGGGGGCACGGGCTCAAGCTCTGCCAGGGGAAATTGAAGTTGGAGATCAGAAAAAAATTCTTTACAGAGAGAGTGCTCAGGGATTGGAATGGGCTGCCCAGAGAGGTGGTGGATTCCCCATCCCTGGAGGTTTTTAAACTGAGCTTGGCCATGGCACTGAGTGCCATGATCTGGTAAAGGGTCTGGAGTGGGACCAAGGGTTGGACTTGCTGATCTCGGAGGTCTTTTCCAACCCAATTGGTTCTGTGATTCTATGGTGTGGCCCCGGGGCAGGAATTCTATTCCCCTTGTGAATAAATCCCTCCAGGTGACTGTAGGAGCCGGGCCTGCTTAGCCTGGAGAGGAGAAGGCTGAGAGGGCATCTCATCAATGCCCACAAATGGCTCCAAGGTGTCAGAGGATGGTGCCAGGCTCTTTCTGTGGTGCCCAGCAACAAGATGAGCAATGGTCATAAATTAAAAGAAGTTTCAGCTCCACATGAGGAAGAACTTCTTAATGTTGAGGGGGTCAGAGCACTGGAACAGCTGCCCAGGGAGATCTGGAGTCTCCCTCTGGAGACATTCCAAACCCACCTGGATGCAATCCCGTGTCACCTGCTCCAGGTAACCCTGCTTTGGCACAGGGATGATCTTTAGAGGTCCCTTCCAACCCTGACAATTCTGTGGTTCTGTAATTAAACAACACTGAATGACATGTGTGTAGATGAGGCAGGTTTACTTTAAAACAATTACAGTTGCATTGGAGGTGTGTGGAGGGTTTGGTTATTTTCTGTGAAAGTATAAAAGTAACACAAAGAAAATATATAAGGAAAAGAAAGAAGAGTTAAAAGTAGATAGTGGAAAGATATCACCACCGTCAGATCCAGTGATGAGACGTAATTTCAATGTCCCTTGGTCAGAGTGATGGTGACAGTCTTGNCCACCACCAACGGATCCAGCAATGAGATTTGATTGTTGTAATTATGATGTCCCTTAGTCAGAGTGATGGTGACAGTCTTGTTCCTTTAGGGATAGAGATCCAGGAAACAAAAAGGTCCTTGGATTGTATACATTAAAGGTTGCATTAGAACATCTAGATCCCTGCCCAGGGAGGGAATTCTTCATGTCTGATGCAACACTGAGGCATGAACCTTCTTCTGATGGAGAGTTCCTGAAAAGCATCAGGAGGTGCTTTGGGATCCTTGGTGGTCTCAACCCCACTCTCTTGTCTTGCCCACTCCTTAACCCCACTGCTGCACCTGTGCTGTGTGTTGTGTGGTCACCGTGGACATGAACAGGAAAACTGGCACCAGAAAGTTGTTGCTTTCCTTTCCTGTGGCCTCCTCACATCCTGTTCTAACTTGCCTGCTTGAATGGCCATCAGTGTTTGAGGCATAACAATCTATTAACTCCAAACTGTCCAGGCTTCTACAGCCAGGCTGCAGCTCCCAGCTGGGGCAGGATCTGGGGAGTGAAGCAGGAGGAGGATAATCACTTACAGGTGGGATGTGACTGTCTGTGTGTTGCTCTGGGACAGTGGGACAGACACACAGACAGCCTGGAGCCAACAAGCCTTAAGAGGATGTAGTAAATCAAGATGCTGATGTATGTCTATGTATGTGTTGCCAAACTGGCAGAGGAGTTAAGCTCTATGTATGTACCCTATAGCTGAACTATCTTCATTGTGATACTAAAAATCACACCTCCAGGGTAACAAGACCCTGCCCAGGTGATGACTCTTCCCCTGAGCAAGTGTAGAATGAAGCTGGAAGTATATAACCTGTATGGAAATGACTAACCATTCCTAAGAGAGGGGCTGTGCTTGGGAGGTTACTGACACTGAACTTCGGTGTATAAAGGATGGTGCAGAAAGTCCAGAGGGGTGTACTTGATTTGTGGAATAACAGAGCACCCAGCAACTCTGAAATAAATAAATAAATAATCAAAGTCTCTCTCCAGGGTGTAATTATTGGCTTGTTGCACAACAGGTAATGAATCTGATTTTTACAAACAACAGTAGCTTTGGCCAAAATTGATGAAGCAATCACTCCTTCCAACAAAATAGAAGTCAGAGCAGCAGAGAAGTTGATTTCTTTTTAAAACATGTATATTTAGAACTGTAACGCTTACAATTTCATTAAACAATCTTAGTACAATGTGTTTAATCTAACAGTATATTACAGAACAATGTGAAAAATGATTTAATAGCAAACCATGAAAATGGAATTAATAATACCTGCAGTGTCAAAGTCACTAACTTGTTACCTTTTCCAGTCAAAGAATCCCAGCAGTCATTCGCACTAAATGATGCTTTGGGTTTTATCCAGAATAAAATGGTATGATTTCCACAGAGAAAGGGCATTCCTTCACAGAAAGAAGATGCATAATAAGAACATTTTCAGCTAGCAGGTCTACTTTATACGTCTATTTAGAGTTTCTTTTTTTTTAAATAGAAAATAATAATTAAAAAAAAATTTTAGACCAGTGGAGGGTGCCTATTTATTTTTTCAATGTAATTGCCGTTCTTTTTGGAAAGAGGGTTTGTCTTTTATTTCCCATTTATAGTTTAGCAGAAGCTGAGTTTAGAAAAAAATAATAACAATTCATTTCTCTAATGAGCAGCTCCTCAGTTTAGTTTTACTGACAAGTATTTGACACGGGACAGTTTCCTCTGTGGAGTCTGTTGACAACGCACCATTATAGATCTGCAAGTAGAAAAGGTCATTCTCACATTAAATGCACAAGTTTCAATATCAGAAGCAGGACATCAGAAGAAGTTGTAATTTTTCCAGTCACAGGTGGATTTGCAACATTCACAAAAATTACACTTTTTTTTTTACATTTTTTGTATTTACATGTCAGATATAAATAATGAAATTCTTTAAGTTACATGTTTTAACTTCGCTTCACAATTATACTACACCTGCAAGCTTTCCTATATCAAACCAACCTCTTTCTTTCATCATGAATGCAGAAGTCTGGCCTCTAATCAGTAATAATTACACTAAGCCTTTATGATGAAAGGTTGACTGTTCAAGTATCACATCGTACTGAAATTTTTGCCCCAATTTAAAAATTGAGGCAGCAAACGAAGCCACTTGGAAATGGTAATAAAAGAAATTAATCTGGGAACTCAATAAGCCAAATAATTTATTATTAAATTCTATCAATATCTTTCTTTGGTAAGAAATATGCAAGAGGATGACCCAACCCCACCCCAAAAAAATCATATAATATGTGACATCACAGTGTCTACTCTGTGAAGGAGAAAGCCTCAGAAAATTAAGGAATTTTGTTCAGTTAAGATTGTTTATAGCAGTAGCTCTTCCATGCATCTAAGTATGGAAATGATGGAAGTTTAATATAAAATTGCAACAGCAGGAATTAACAATGGTAAGACAAACAAACAAAATAAAACCAAACCAGAAAAGCAACTGTCACACCAGTGAATGTGCTGTTGTATGCTCTGTTATGTTTCTGGCACGTGTGTGGAAAAGCCTGTAAATTATTACGTAAAAATTCAAGATTGGATAATTATATCATCCAACTCTACATTCTAAAATATGTAGGAAGCATGAAACAAATCTCTCAGCTGCCCAACAGAAAATAAAGAAGTGGTCCAAATACTTGGATTTTTTGCTTTTGTTGCCCTGTGTTTTGATGCAGGATGTGACTGATGGGAGGAAACCCAATAGCTTACACAAAACATACTAAAGTGGCAATATAAACTAGCTGACACAAGCTTCACTGTACATTTAAATTGATACAATTGTCTGGTGCTTCCATGGCCAGTACATGTCGAGTGCCATAGGTCTCCTTAGAGTTAATGTTACAATGAAGACTAAATCAGGTCATTATCCTTTAAAGTGCTTTCATATCCAGTTTCTAATGGGTCTTTGTGTTCCTTGTTTCCACAGGGAGTTGTCACGTGACATTGACTTCCAGAACATGGTCATCCTTGCTGGGAATGACNTGTTGCTTTCCTTTCCTGTGGCCTCCTCACATCCTGTTCTAACTTGCCTGCTTGAATGGCCATCAGTGTTTGAGGCATAACAATCTATTAACTCCAAACTGTCCAGGCTTCTACAGCCAGGCTGCAGCTCCCAGCTGGGGCAGGATCTGGGGAGTGAAGCAGGAGGAGGATAATCACTTACAGGTGGGATGTGACTGTCTGTGTGTTGCTCTGGGACAGTGGGACAGACACACAGACAGCCTGGAGCCAACAAGCCTTAAGAGGATGTAGTAAATCAAGATGCTGATGTATGTCTATGTATGTGTTGCCAAACTGGCAGAGGAGTTAAGCTCTATGTATGTACCCTATAGCTGAACTATCTTCATTGTGATACTAAAAATCACACCTCCAGGGTAACAAGACCCTGCCCAGGTGATGACTCTTCCCCTGAGCAAGTGTAGAATGAAGCTGGAAGTATATAACCTGTATGGAAATGACTAACCATTCCTAAGAGAGGGGCTGTGCTTGGGAGGTTACTGACACTGAACTTCGGTGTATAAAGGATGGTGCAGAAAGTCCAGAGGGGTGTACTTGATTTGTGGAATAACAGAGCACCCAGCAACTCTGAAATAGATAAATAAATAATCAAAGTCTCTCTCCAGGGTGTAATTATTGGCTTGTTGCACAACAGGTAATGAATCTGATTTTTACAAACAACAGTAGCTTTGGCCAAAATTGATGAAGCAATCACTCCTTCCAACAAAATAGAAGTCAGAGCAGCAGAGAAGTTGATTTCTTTTTAAAACATGTATATTTAGAACTGTAACGCTTACAATTTCATTAAACAATCTTAGTACAATGTGTTTAATCTAACAGTATATTACAGAACAATGTGAAAAATGATTTAATAGCAAACCATGAAAATGGAATTAATAATACCTGCAGTGTCAAAGTCACTAACTTGTTACCTTTTCCAGTCAAAGAATCCCAGCAGTCATTCGCACTAAATGATGCTTTGGGTTTTATCCAGAATAAAATGGTATGATTTCCACAGAGAAAGGGCATTCCTTCACAGAAAGAAGATGCATAATAAGAACATTTTCAGCTAGCAGGTCTACTTTATACGTCTATTTAGAGTTTCTTTTTTTTTAAATAGAAAATAATAATTAAAAAAAAATTTTAGACCAGTGGAGGGTGCCTATTTATTTTTTCAATGTAATTGCCGTTCTTTTTGGAAAGAGGGTTTGTCTTTTATTTCCCATTTATAGTTTAGCAGAAGCTGAGTTTCATATAATATGTGAACAATTCATTTCTCTAATGAGCAGCTCCTCAGTTTAGTTTTACTGACAAGTATTTGACACGGGACAGTTTCCTCTGTGGAGTCTGTTGACAACGCACCATTATAGATCTGCAAGTAGAAAAGGTCATTCTCACATTAAATGCACAAGTTTCAATATCAGAAGCAGGACATCAGAAGAAGTTGTAATTTTTCCAGTCACAGGTGGATTTGCAACATTCACAAAAATTACACTTTTTTTTTTACATTTTTTGTATTTACATGTCAGATATAAATAATGAAATTCTTTAAGTTACATGTTTTAACTTCGCTTCACAATTATACTACACCTGCAAGCTTTCCTATATCAAACCAACCTCTTTCTTTCATCATGAATGCAGAAGTCTGGCCTCTAATCAGTAATAATTACACTAAGCCTTTATGATGAAAGGTTGACTGTTCAAGTATCACATCGTACTGAAATTTTTGCCCCAATTTAAAAATTGAGGCAGCAAACGAAGCCACTTGGAAATGGTAATAAAAGAAATTAATCTGGGAACTCAATAAGCCAAATAATTTATTATTAAATTCTATCAATATCTTTCTTTGGTAAGAAATATGCAAGAGGATGACCCAACCCCACCCCAAAAAATCATATAATATGTGACATCACAGTGTCTACTCTGTGAAGGAGAAAGCCTCAGAAAATTAAGGAATTTTGTTCAGTTAAGATTGTTTATAGCAGTAGCTCTTCCATGCATCTAAGTATGGAAATGATGGAAGTTTAATATAAAATTGCAACAGCAGGAATTAACAATGGTAAGACAAACAAACAAAATAAAACCAAACCAGAAAAGCAACTGTCACACCAGTGAATGTGCTGTTGTATGCTCTGTTATGTTTCTGGCACGTGTGTGGAAAAGCCTGTAAATTATTACGTAAAAATTCAAGATTGGATAATTATATCATCCAACTCTACATTCTAAAATATGTAGGAAGCATGAAACAAATCTCTCAGCTGCCCAACAGAAAATAAAGAAGTGGTCCAAATACTTGGATTTTTTGCTTTTGTTGCCCTGTGTTTTGATGCAGGATGTGACTGATGGGAGGAAACCCAATAGCTTACACAAAACATACTAAAGTGGCAATATAAACTAGCTGACACAAGCTTCACTGTACATTTAAATTGATACAATTGTCTGGTGCTTCCATGGCCAGTACATGTCGAGTGCCATAGGTCTCCTTAGAGTTAATGTTACAATGAAGACTAAATCAGGTCATTATCCTTTAAAGTGCTTTCATATCCAGTTTCTAATGGGTCTTTGTGTTCCTTGTTTCCACAGGGAGTTGTCACGTGACATTGACTTCCAGAACATGGTCATCCTTGCTGGGAATGACAAGGATTTGCATTCCCGTGCTGCTGTTGAACACCTGACCCGGAGAGAAGGCTTGGAGCCGGGGCATGGGCAAACCTTTGTGTTCCCCGCTGGCCGTGGAATGCAGGCTGCCTCTGCTCCTGATGCTGCTGCTGTCAGCCTGATCATCCACATTCTTGTCCACAGATAGGTTATCATTTTCAATCCAGCTATCTGTTTAAAACAAAAAAACCCATAGTTTTATTCTACAGACCAATTAAGCAACTTAAAATACCATTTCAGAACTCAGACACGCAGCTTACATGTTCACAGCTACTGAGCATCTCTGCTGGGGTAACAGTCTGTGCACACTTTTGGCCAGCACCAGATGTAATGATGAATTCTGTTGTTCTCTAAGGAAAATTTCAGTAGCATTACCTCACGTTTGTCACAGGCTAGAAGGGTGCACACTGGCACCCTGGAGCTCAGCTGACAGTATGTTGCTTGCACAAGTGAACTCTCACTAATCTCTGGGACTACTTTACAGTATAGATAAATACTCTAAATGGCAGTGGGAATTTAAACTATTCATCTAATCTGGTTTATATGCCACAAATTTTCAGCTGTTCTTTTATTTTGTACTTAATCCCTTAAAAACTGGGAAAAAAATTCAAAGCTAATGAAGACAGTCTAGATGCCCACTTTACAGAAAATGAAACTGCAGGATTAGAGGATTATCAAATAGTTTTCATTTGATTATAAATCAAGGAAGAGACAACTTCCATGACAGTAATAACTACTTTTCAAACTAATCTTTAAAGGAAATGTAAGAAAACAATGCATTTATTATTCCTCCTCACAGATTTAGGTGGCAACCCAAATTCAAAGTTCCATTAGAGCAACATTTTACAAGTTTTTTCAAATCAGAACTGTGAGTAAAGGTAAGTAACAAAGACACCTATGAGTACTGGGTCAATGTATTTCTTGCCTTGCACAAAGAACACAGGAGAAACAGAGTAATTTCTTTAAGTAGCCACATAATCAAGAGAGTCTTACCAGCATCAAGTTGCATGGAGTGAGCAGAATGGTGAGGGAGGTATTTAAACAATCTGACATCAGGGAAAGGCAGATTTCCTGCAAACAGCGGCATCACTTCCATGTGGACTTTGTGAGTTGCTCGAGGTGCTACAGGCATAGATATCACTCCAGAACTTTTCCCACAGACTGCCCAGTTACTACTGTTGTCAACAACTGCAAGAATAAAGAGCAAACACTATAAAAGATCTTTTGTGAAAAATGGAGAACCCTCACAATAACTAATTTTCAAAATCCACATTTTAAAAACATCTAAAATGCTACCAGCTCTTATATGTGAAGAGCAGTGCAAGGTAAGAAAACAGCTCTACACAAAAGGGACTATATTTGGGCCTCAAGCAAGTATTCATCCAATCTGAAGAATTCCACTGGAGGACAGATTATAGAGGAAAAAATAAAATATTCTCAGTCTAGCAAAATGCAAACTGCTTTACTGAGCAGCCATACCCACAATACACAAATATATGCAATATAAAGTCTGGAAGATGCCATTACCAAGAAAAAAGTACTGGGGAATTTTAAAGAAAAATAGTCTTACCTTCATACATAAGTTTTGTTGTGCAATATCCATCTGATTCTGTTAATGCTTCATCTCTGTCAACCTCTGAGAGGTCAACAAGTCGGGTGATTGATACCTCTAAAGAGCAGAGTGAGCCTGTTTTACAGTACTCTGCCCCCAGTGGTGGGAAAATCTCAGTTTTCACATGATACAATGTCTGTCAGGAAGAAAACAGTGCTGTTACCAGGAAAAAAGGGACATTTTACTTGTGTTTACATTGAACTAGACAACTGATACAGTACAAACTCAGCTTTACATTTAACAGCCACATCCTGTTAAATCTTTTTAATGCAAGAATCAGTTATAAGTAATGTTCATTTCATTATCTTGTTCAGTTTAAGAAAACCATAGAACCCTAGAATGGTTTGGGTTAAAAGGGACCTTAAAGATCATGTAGTTCCAATCCCCTCTGCCATGGGCAGGGATACCTTCCACTAGATCAGATAATCAACCCAAATTTGATTCCATCTATTTTTGATACTAACAGTGAACATACAATTTTTTCCCTTCATTTCTGTGCTTTAATTTGGCTTTTCAATGCTCCTAAGTGGACACTAATCTTACTATTTAAATAATTTTTATTAGCTTCTTAGCTCCTCCTTTTACAGTCACATCACTCAGATTCTGAGTAATACAGAACAACTTCACCCCTCTTACCATCACAGTCCCCCAAATAATAGAGAGCTAATTTTCAGTTCCTACAAAATTAAATTTCTACCAAAAAGCTCCACAGTTTAACACAGGTAGTTCTCCTTAAAAAGTCCAGAAAGGTGCTCATACAGGTGCCAAGTAGGTAAACAGGCACCTAAAATATTGCTCAATGCCAGTTTGGAAACACAGCAACACTGAAAACAGACAGAGGGTTTTAACCAAATGAGTCTTCTCATGATGCTAATTTTTACCCAATCATCACAAAGAGTAGCACTGAATTTAGAGATAAGATTAAATAATGTTGATGTAAGTTCCTATTAATGGAATTCCATCTAGCCTATAAGCTTTCCTAGCTGATCAAAGGAACAAAAGGTTTGTCCATAAAGGGAAAGAAGAAACATTTAAGATAATGGCCTAGAAAATCCTAAATATTTCATTAGAGGAGCTCATCTCAAGCACTACAAAAATCAACTCAGATGCTTTCAATAGCACAGATTTTTTGGAAATTGCAATTTACTTTGGAGAGCACAATATTAAGCCAGCAGGGGAAAAGCAGCTCAGCATCCTACAGTCTTCATGGCACAAATCCAGGAAGATGAAAACACACACAAAAAATTAAATAAGATCAAGAACAAGTGTTATGGCCCCCACCACATTCCTGTGGCAAGGATATGATTCCACCATAGCACATCAGGCTGCAGTTGTATCATTCACAAACTAGTTCTAAGTAGGCAATAATCTCATGATGTAAACAGAATTTCCCTAATATATTTCTTGACTTTCCATATATTGGGAACCCATATTCAGTTAAGATGTGCTATACTTTGAAGAGTACTTACAAAAAAATTTTCCACTTGGAATTCATAAGTGAACGGCTTCAGGGTAAGAGACTGTTCTTCAGAGGTAGCTGGACAAAAGCTGACTGAAAACAGGCACTGCAAGGAGAGAGGAAGCTCTTTTGTCCACTTCAATTCCCATACAAAGAATATTGATTGCTTGCTGTATACCACCTGAAAAAAAATGTTCAGAGTGTTAGCTCCTTCCTTCATCTGAAAAACAAGTGAAGATGCACATACATATATGTTTGTCTGTCCTGGTATGAGTTTATAAAAAATAGTTTATCAAAATAGATTAAGTAAATCATTAGGGAAACATGTAACCAAAATAACTAGTAGTGAATTTTTTTCACAATGCACATTTTTTAAAAGGAGGAATTTCACTGTCAGAATCAAATGTTTCGAAAGGGAACAGTTCACATTCAAACCTGACTGAAAAATACTTTAATCAAAAGTAAAATTTAATAAAGTTAATATGTTCTTACATACTTTTCCTAGGCACTAAGAATGACCAATTTAGTGTGTTCGGAAAAGGGTGAAAGAAACTTCAATGTTGCCCAGAGAAGCTGTGGCTGCCCCATCCCTGGAGGTGTCCAAGGCCAGGCTGGGTGGGGCTCTGAGCAACCTGGTCTAGTTGAAGGTGTCCCTGCCCATGGCAGAGGGTTGGAACTCGATGATCTTTAAGGTCCCTTCCAACCCTAAACATTCTACCATTCTATAGTAAGAAACTGTTCTGCAACTGAACTAGCTTACAACTGTATTTAGTTGGAAAACTGTGTCTACCTGACTTGTTTTCCTAAAACTTAATGACAAACTGCAACTGTAAGATTAATAGATTAAATGTTAATGGCGATACTACATCTGTATCACTGTTGTTCAAGCAAGTATATAGTGCTTTGCATGGGGCAAATGAAAACTTATGTAATAATCTTTGGAAGTTATGGAATTATTCTGAGATGTACAGGTGCCAATGCTGCCCAAAGCATCCTTAAGAATCAGTTTACTCAGAGGACCACAAAGGTCTGACCTAACTCAGCTATCAGTCTTAATTACTACAAAATCTACATGAAGAAGCAGTGCTAATAATTCACTAACAAGAACTTTCATCTAGCTGTCCTGCTGATGAGCTCATAAACCACCAAGTGAATTTTACCTGTTGAGATGCAGGGTTGAGAGGTACCAGCTGCAAATCTCTACAGTCAGCAGAATTTTTTAGGTTGTAGTCTGAAAGCTGGAAACAGAGTTCTGACAAATTCTGTACACAGACTTGCACATATTTCCTGAAAAATGTGACACAGTTTGTTCAATGAAAGCTGAACAGTTACTTTGAAAGAGTCAATGTCCATAAAACAAGGCTGTAAAACACCCTCTTTCAAATTAAACAAAACCAAATAACTACATAGAAACAGTCTAGCTTGGTTCATCTTGTGGTCTTATTTCCAAAACAGCTGAAACCACAAATTTGTTTTATTGTCATAACAGAACACCAGAGGAAATGCACATGCTTCCAGTGGGAAGATAATAAAAGCTCAACTTATATATAAAAAAAAGCTGCTATAAATATTACTTATGAAACTCCAGCTCCATATTTTATAAGAAGAAAGAAACACTAAATAGTTAATGAGTACATTACCGTTTGCCAGCTGACAATAAGGAATGCTTGGCATTAAAAGGGATGCAGAATGTTAATGCAATAATAGTGGAGTAAATCGACCAAGGACAATCAATGGTCACCTAAAGAAAAAAAAAGGGAACAAAGTCTTATCCATAGTGGGTTTTGGCATAATGACTCTGCTTTTCTTCTCCTTTCTAAGCAAAACTTTTCTTATGAAACATCTACATCTAAGGAATCCGGAATGGGAAGAAGAAAAAACAAAACAAAACAAAAATCAGTATGTTAAAAACTAATCTGACAAAATATTAGGGTTTTGCTTGCCTATGAGTAGGATATGAAATATCAAGGCAGCTTTTCCTATAGATACTGACATACCCAGTTCTGAAGCCTAAAAATAAAGGAAGGGGGATAGATGGTAGAGAGGTAAAAGGACACAAAAAATACCACCAGTATCTTGATACAATAACCTGGTAAAGGTCAGTATCAAATACATTGCTATAAGATCTGTTACTTAAATGCCTTTATAATAATTTAATATATTAAATT
>VWZD01004318.1:282813-318309 GCA_013396695.1 Sakesphorus luctuosus
TACTCCTTTTTACCCACTCTTCACACACAAGGATACATGGCAGCACACTTGGTCACTTTTAGGAGGGAGTAACACTGTGAAAGGTGATCACTTCAAGATCAGTTTGCTGTCAGTTGAACTGCTTATTTCCATACTATTTATTTTATTCACCCTTCATCATAAAAATTATGAGAGAAAGTTACCTCCAACTAAATAATGTGACACTACAGCGCTCAGTACCTGAAGATGGCATACAGATTCTTTGCAAGTGGAAGAAATACATTTCCCATGAATCAGAAGTGGGAATTTAAAGACCACCACACCACCTTTTACAAAGACACGGGTATCCTTTATGCTATATAAACTTGTGAGTGTTAGAACATTAAAACTCACATTACTAGCCAGGGGAACAGTTGGCAATATATTAAACATCGTGTATATTTCTGCTTATGTTTACAATTTCTTTCTCTTTAAAACATTTGCTATGATTTTCTGCATGTACATCTTTTAAGGGAAAACAAGCAAGTTCTCCATCACGAACACTTTTATTTTGTGAAGTGTCTACCCCAGTGATCAAATAAATTTCATAGTAAAAACATTAAACTACATCTTACCTTTTGGTCAACAGTAGCCATGCAGCTGTCTTGTTTCTGCTTCTCTTTGTTTTTTCTGTGATTCTCTTTATTTACAGTATTTTCCTTCTCCACTGCCGATTCCGTGGCTGATGGCAAATACATGACTTCAAGTTCAAATTCAATCACATGATATGCAGGAGCCACTGGCAAACTGATGCTTGTGATCTTCTCAGAAGACTGAATCCTTAATGATGATTCTGAGATCTTTTCTATAGTTGTGTAGAATGGGAGAAACAGAAATAATGGAAAAATATGTGGTGCTATAACCACTTCCCAGCAAGATCCCCCCATTTGCAAAAACAGCAATGAGCAACCATGTAGTACAACTCCATGGTAACCTCTTCAGATATTAAATACCACTGTTGCTCCCAACTTCCCAGGAGTAACAAATGCCCTTCTTCAATTGTAGAAAGGTAACCAGCACATTCCATGCAATAAATAGCCCCTTCCAATATTCAAGGACGAACAAAGAGGACAATTTGATAGTAAACTTCAAGCCAGCTAAAGAGCTACTTTATCCCATCATGTGACACTTACTGAAGTTTTTACAGTCTTCTTGGTCTCACAATTTCACTTCAAGCAAACTTGCAACTTACTGAACACACACAGGCATCAGCATTTTTGGTCATCAGCTGTAGTTTCAACCATGTCTTCTGCACTTTATCCATGAAAGTAAAACTGTCCAGCTACACTTAGTGAAAAGTTCATACTATTACTTTGAGGGTGAAAATGTAAGACCCTTCTTGCACTGAAATCCTCAGTTGCAAGTCCCTCAAATTGTCCTTTATAATGACTATTGAAAAAGACAGTGTCAGTGTTCTTAGTACTGTAAGCAAAGGTTTACTTCAGGATTACTGGCTTATTCAGCCTTTTAAAGATTAATTTTTCCTTCCTTGCTTACCCCTGGTGTTGGAATAGATCACTGCCTTGCTCTCAGGATGGTACAGGATGGGCATGGCATCAGCATTGCTGAGCTGCAAAGTGTCCCCACTCTTCATGGTGTAGTGACCAGTGGTCACAGTGAACTTCACCTTCTGGGGAATGCCAGCCAAAAGGCTGTCTGAAGGAGAAAGCAGAAATTGTTAACAGATTCTGGAAGATGGTTTCAGTGTACTGCTAAGGCTTGTTGGCAGACAGTTTGTCACACATTAGGATAACTTACAAGTGTGAGATTTTGGTGTTATACAACACATTAAACTCAGCTCAGATACATCTTGTGGGGAAACCAGTTGTTTTACCTTGAGTACCCAAACCCACTGTACCTTGGATGGCTTAGATGAGCTGGCTCACAGACTATGTAGCTCTGGCAGCACAGAATTCGGTGAAATACAATAAGCCCAAAGAATTTACTGAACACTTTAAGTTCTCCAGATTGCAGACAGCTCTGTATTTTCGCACCTGTGATGCCAGTCACACTCACTTTCTATTTACATAATCAACATAACAAGAATGCCTGAATGCACACAGAATCACAACCATCAATTTCATAGAGCTAGCTAATTGGATTAATGCCTAATAGGTCTGTCTTTCCATCACCCACACATTGCAAACACTGTAAATGGAATGACAGCACAAAATGCACATTAACTCCTCAGCTGCCATACTTAATAGCCTGAAAACAAAAACATTATTAACTTCCATTTATAAACTTAAATAAACTCTACAGCAAGTAATGTTCAGCTGTCCCTGAAATCAATGGATATATTTAGTATTTATTTTTAATAAGTTTATATTGTCATCTCTAGTAGAGAATCCTAGTTATTACATATTTCTTGTAAATACCAAAGGGACTGCAGAATCATGTTAGGAGGAATTTCTTCACAGAAAGTGTGATTAGACATTGGAATGGGCTGTCCAGGGAGGTGGTGCAGTCACCATCCCTGGAGGTGTTTCAGGACAGATTGGACATGGCACCTGTGCCGTGGTCTGATTGACATGGTTGTGTTTGGTCATAGGTTGGACTTGATGATCTCAAAGGTCTTTTCCAAACTATTTGATTCTGTGATTCTGCAATCACAAACTTAACCAATAAGGTGGTCAGTCAATTAAAAATTTAAATATTCACTTCTAATCAGTGTGGCTGCTCAGATCACAGCTGGTATTTCAAGTGACACAACATGTTCAAATTTACATTAAAAGTGACATTCCCTGTCCAGAGCTAAGCCCTGGAATGTGTTGTTGAAAGTAGTCATTATTGACAGGACATACCTAATGGATAATTTGAAAAGCAAGAATATATTTTTCACTCCAAACTAAGAGCAAGGCAAATCTGAGTAATACTCAAACTAGAAAACACTTTCTCTAGTCCCACGGGAGGACAATATCAAAACAACTCCAGCATAGCAACTGTACCTACCAGTCATGGGCTCCACTTTGAGCTGGGGCTCCTGAGAATACACATCATACTGCACAATCGGGTAAATATGCAGAAGGACAAACTGTACTTTTCCCACTGAAGTGCACAGCTGCCTGAGCGTGTATGTCCCAGGTTCTTTGGCCTTGGAAGAAAACATTGGAATGCACTTTTCAGTTTAGGGAACTCTCTTAGAACAAACCCTCTACTAAAGAACAGCTTGTTTTCTGCTCATTTTTATCAGGTATTTTGAACTCGTAAATTAAAACAGCAGACTTGTTTTCTGAGGAAATGACAAGATTTTCACAAAGGAGCACCTTTTGCCCCATTCAGATGCAAGCTTGAGAGTGTTGGCTGATTCAAGGAAAAACAACACAGCTAAAAAGTACTAACCATCAGAATAACTAACATAGCAGCTAGGTTGTCAGTTTGTTATTTTGGGATGCTTTTTGTCTTGTTTCTTGGTTGGTTTCCCCCACCCCCACCAAGTGCAACATACATGAAAAAGTAATTATTAAGTACTTAAATGATACCTGTGCTTACTTGGCTAATTCATAAAAAAGAATAATAAAATCTTACTGTTTTTATATAAGGCACGGCATTCAACTCAAGCTATTGATTTCATACATTCCCCTGAGTGCAAGTTCAGAAAAAGTAGCATGTACATACATATTTAATTCAAAACTCTTCCCTTACCCTGAATAATGGGATTTGGGATGTTTTTTTATAATATAAAAAGCAAATCTGCTAGTACATCTATTCTTGATTCTATTTGCTTAGCTACTACTGCTAGGGAATGGGAAGTGTTTTCTTTTGTCATGGGCCCCTTTACCAAGTGTAACATGTAAATATCAATGCTGGGTATAATTAAATCTAAAGAGTAAGTCTAGAAGTTAAGGAGAAAAGCTTTAACAACCTAACATTCAAACCTCACAGTTCTTTACATAGAAAATCCTGATAGAAATTCAGTATTGTGCATTTGGACATTAAAGTCAGTACATTTTAGCCCTTGAATACTTTATAAACAGAAAAGCATGAGTGAAGTCTTTCATAAAATATATACATTTAACATGGGAATATTGGTCTGCTGAACTTAGACAATGCATTCTGATCTCTTTTAAAGCTCGGAAAAAATACTTTAAGATTGCTATCAGCCTAAACAATGCTGATCATCAGTCTCAGATCTACAGAAAGAGCATCAGAGAAGCACAGTCATTCCTCTTTCTGCACAAGTACTGCAGTTAAGCATTACTGTAAGAAAATCTAGAAAACAGGTTGGCAGCAGTTTCTATCCTCTGACCAGCTATATAATCCACTAGAAGTGACATAATACACTACTACAATGATAATAGATTTTCAGTAAATATTTTGTAAATACTGCAGCTCAAATCTAGAGAAGCTTTTAGCATGTTGTACAATGCTACAATTATAACGTGCTCAGATTTTCCCTTTAAGGACAGGTAAGTCATGCTTTAAACAAGTGTGTTGTAGGATTCACACTGAGCAGTCTTCCCATGCAAGGTTCTTTCCTTGAAAGGAATGTTGGGAAAACAGGAAGGTTAAGTAAGGCTGTCCGTCCTCCAGTAGCCACCAGATGCATGGCACAACCAGGCAAATTTAAAGCAGAGCTCTATCTAGCTTTTCACTCACATCTCTTCTCCTGTTATTTCAGATCCCACCAAGTCACAAAGCCTGCTCAGACCAGTCTCTAACAACTTTATTCTAGTAAGGCTTCTTCATCTGAAATCCAGTTGTGCATACATGCTAGATTATTTTACAGAAAACTGCATTTCCAAGCACCAAGGCCTCTAACATGCCCAAATCCCATTAATCCCATGTCCCAGTCCTATGAAAGGATGAGAAACCTAAAAAATCAGGTCACTAGGAAGTTCAAGTGACATTATTGCCATTCCACATTGTATCATGAGGGACTTGAGTTCAACTTCCACCTTGAAATACCTGCTGGTGCTTTCTGCCCCAGTGCTGGAGGAATGGAAAGGCAGGGAACGTGAGCCTATAAAAAGCTTCATTATAAACAAAGTTCTAAAACAAGATAAAAATTTCAAAAAATTTGAAAAAAAATTATAAAGTTCAAATGTCAGGTGTGGAGCACCTAAATATTTTTAAAAAGGCAAACAAAGTTCTTGTCCAATTCTGTCTAGTTATCAGGTTTTAGGCATCAGGAGTAAATATGCAGAATCTTATTTCAAAATTTGTTTAAAAAGGACCAAAAGAGGACCACAGCTAATTGAAACCAATTAGAAAATGGCAGAGCCATCAAGCATATGCACCATATGTGACTGCAAACCCATTTCTCTCTTCACAGCATCCACACCCAATTCAATATAAAGGCTTGAAACACCTGTCACATTCTACACTGTGCCGCCCCATCTCTTGTGAATCACTTAGATGATGCACTGAATTTCTCAGTGTTTTCTCACCCTGATTTTCCCTACACTGATGTTCATTACTGTAGAACTGAACTCTACAAAATACTTCCCTATGAAGGGTTGCAGAGGTGGGCAGGGAGATAGAAAGTATTTAAAGAGATCCAAAGAACAGAACACGATGATATTTGAGGCCAAAAGCTCCTACTCCTGGAATGCCAAATGGATGGTGAAGGCTCACTTTTGAAAATGTTTGGCATTTCACTTCCTAAGACTAGATCAGCAGGTAAGTCAGCCTTTCCCCATTTCATTAAAAAACACGTGAACAAACCACAGATCAGAAAAGTGCCAGGCCACAGAATGGGGGCAGTTAAAAAAAAAAGAACCACAAAACCAACAAAACAAACAAACCCACCACTACGACCAGCCCCACTGGTACTCAGGGCCTGCCAGTTGCCAATTTACTGTGCATGTTGTAGTAATGCAGTGTGAACAGAAGGGATAAGCACTGCTGTCCTTAAATACTTCAGCAATTACTGGGAGCACTTAGCTTGCTGGGGGAAGAATGAGAGGAAACAAAGATCACTCCAAGCATTAAGATGACTCAGAGTGTATGTGTAAGTTGGGAACAGAGGAAGTTTCATATCCAACACTATATGGCAGAGGCAGGACTGTAATCCAGTTTCTGAGGGTGGCATTTAGAGTGGTGACACTCTATTTTCACATTTGTTCATGCAAATTTAGTCTTCCTATAGCACAGAATCCGTATGTTCTTATCATTTCTTACGTGAATAAGATGACTAACAAGGGAAATTTTAATTCTAACATCTAAATTTAAGCATTTGTAGCTGAGCTTAACTTTGTCACATTTCTTGCAGGCAAGTTTACCACATCCATCAAGTGAAACAGTATTCTACCACTCTCTGCAGTGAAGAACAGGCTATCAACCAAATTTAACTACACAATCACTTATTAAAGGGCTAGAAAAAGAATTTCTATCAAAATTTTTAGATGTTATTCTGAAGGCACAGGCAGACTTCATGAGTGCTACATTATATTGTATAGGAATTTATCAGTTTAATATTTGGCAGCAATAATCAAGATTTTTAAAATAACTTTTGAAAGACTGACTCAAATGATTTCAAATAGAAGAGTCATCTGTAAATTTTAGCATAAACACAACAGCATACTTTCAAGGTATTCTGTGAAATGAAGATGTAGTACAGTAAAAAAGAAAGCCATAAGGGGAATGGATCATCCAAGTGGAATAGGAAGCAGCACAGGTACCACTAAGCTTTTCCTAAGCCAGTTCTTCTTTCACAGGAGCTACACTCACCAAACTATAAAAAACATACCTGAATATTGAATGTTATTTTATTGTCCCCTGGTTCCAGTATTAAGTTGCTGCATTTCAACATGTGAGCCCCATCTTCCAAAGTCACCCCTGAGGGCATGTCCAGCGAGCTGCTGCTCTCTTGCCTTCGCAGCAGCATGTGCACATTTTTGCAGATAATTCCTGCTGTGTTCAAAGAGTTGTCTGAGGGACTCCTTTCATACATCTCATAAAGCTCCAGTGCTGGCAAGTTGTTTCTCGACAAAGGCAAGCCTGCAATTTCATTTGGAAAGCTGATCACACCATTGGAAGTTTTGTGCTTTGTGAGCCACTCAGCTGTTTTCCTGTAACTATTCTTCTCAATGCTGAAGTGAACGTGGATGGCAATCTGATCCACTTGGACAGGGATGGGCATTTGGCTCAGCAAAGTCAACTCGATAGACAACTTTCCACCCACATGGACAACAGCATTTGGAGGGTCAAAATGTAGAGTTTTCAGCTGAGCAAAGGAGTGCATAGGCAATATAACCTTCTGACCTGGAAACACAAAAAGAGGGATTTTATTATTCTACAGTGCTGCTAGAGCTCAGCAAATCTCTTCTCTTAAAAAAATGTAACCCCTAGAATTAAATGGATCAACAATTCACAGTGAATCATTTAACAACAAATCAATACTTGATATTTTTTTATCTTGCATTTGACTTAAAGATGCTGAGACTTGTTTTCTAACAGTTACTTACACTACAATTTAAGTATCTAGGCTATTAAGAGAGATTGTCCAAGCAGAAGCTGAACATTTCACTACCACAGGAAGTGTTCTAGATGAACACAGTAGCATAAAAGTGACAAACTTCCCAGAGAATAAAATCAACACCAAGTACAAGTTTAAGAAACTAATAATCAAGCTGGTGCCTTGAGCCAGCAGCTTTATCACACAAGGAGTTTTCATTCTCTTTTCTACATTCCAAAACCAACACCAAGGCAGTACCAAAACTTCATTAAGAAGCAAGTCTAAAATAACACATCACTCGTGGTGTCAAGAAAATCAAGAAAAATGTCTGCATAAAAATGAACAGTCTTCAGATAAGGAGAATTCTGCATGAATTTGAATTATGATTAATATCTGACAAGAAGGCATGACTGAAGCAGCATGAAGAATAAAGAGAAGAGAGAGGGTGGACAAAATAATAAGCTGCAAGTGGATGAGTACAGGTCTAACACCAAAATCCAAAAAGTATTATCACAGAGTTGCCACTTGCATGACAGCAATGAGAGACAAAGGTAAGTTATTGGAAAAAAAATAAACCATACAATAAATTAACAGCTGTTAAAGCAGAGAAACATAAATGAAGGAAAACAAAGACTTTGCAGGCTTCAGGATGAAGATGTTAGTTGATCTTTCATCTTTGATTCCTCTTAATTATTGCACTTTCATAAATGTTTCAGAGATGACACATAAAGAGCCATGCTGGTTCAGAAGGCATACACAAGGTAATGAACCCAGTCAGAAAAAGCTACCAATCCACTTTTAGGGAACAATCAGATCAGAGCAGCTTAAGTTTTAAGTATTTAAGAACCAGACTTACCTTGGTTCTCTATGTGCTGATTGGCAAAATCAAGTATTTCTTGGCAAAAGCTTTTCCGTTCATCTTCTGTTAAGTGATGGTCACCAGCTAAAAGGCTGCTTGTTTGAAGGTAACTAACAAAGTTAAGGAAACATGAGGTAGAGACCAACAGCAATTAGAAATCTGACTGAAAACAAGACAGTTAAAGGACTGCTTTCCTAATCTTTAAAGACAAGGCCTGCTGTTCATCATCAGACTCTTCCACAAGAAAAGAATCAATGGAAGATTTACTGTCATCTGAGAATATTGCAGAATCTCAATATTACTTTTGCAGACCTACTAAAAATATGATCCATTATTAACCTGTGCAATTTTCTCCCATCTAAAGTGATTAGTGAACAAAGAAAATTCATTATTTGACTACTATGAACAGAGCATGCAAGCTAAAGACCCAGTGACTTGCATTACACTGCCCACCATTTAGCACTAAATACGCTGAGTATTCAATTTTATTATAGTTTATTTGGCTAAGAATTTGCCAGCTCTTATAGCATCATTTACCATAACTAAGTCATTCTTTAAAACTTTAAGTGCTGAGGATACAAACGATCACTTGAACAGTCAGCTAAGAATGCAACATTACTGGTTCAGATTCTATATAAGCATTTGCATTGAAGCAGAAAAATTTAAGAATGTTTAAAAGTGATGTAAGAATTTGCAAAGGAGGTCAATATGTATAATGTCTGTCTAGTTCTAAAAACACTCAAACAAACAAAAAAACAGCCCATAGAACAAGCACCAAAATACACTCTATGGTACCTGCTGAACTAAAGACAAACTTCACACTGTTCATGATGCACAACTCTCTAGAGCCTAGACATGTTTAAAAGAGAGCAGCAGCCATATGCAAAAGGTTTAAGTGAACCAGACTTTAAAAAAGTAAAAATGATAAAATAAATAACCCAACCCTCCCCAAATGAACAGCAACAATGGAAACATGAAAAATCTCAGCTGTCTGATGTTTGGCACTCTCTACTGTCAAATAAAAGTTAGAGATACAACAGAAAAATAATCCCAAGTATAATTTGCTCCAGGCTTGATTTCTCTGGCTCTGACTTTCAGAGGATACTTTTCTATCTGCCCAAGGTGTTTCTGACACTCAGCCAGCTGCTTTCTCGTGTGTGTGACGAGCAGTGCCCAGCCCTCAGCAAGGTAAGTTTTCAGTGCTCCCTGAAGATAGACTTCTGCCTTCTGTGGACCTTTCTTCCTCCTTTGAAAATAAAGAAATGAGTACAGAGAGATGTAAAAACCTCTGCAGCCATGGAAACTCTCTGCACCTTTTCTAGAAGTGGTGGTGGGAGAGGAACACTGCATGTCAATGCAGGACTAGGTGCAGTGAACCATTATGATCTTTATTTTGCTGGTAACTGTGGGCCTACCTTTATGCAATTCACTTAAGCAGGCAGAACTGTAATTAATGTCAACATACCATGTCAATGAAAGGCTTCATATACAGATCTATCCCAAGTCAGAGAAAATGAGGTGAAGGTACCTCCCACAAATGAGACAAAAGCCATCTCAAGCTTTTGACAGTTAACTAAAAATATGCTTACTCAAAAATTTTATAGCAGAAAAATACTTTGAAGAAAATACCATTTTATTTCCACACAGCAGTTCCACCGTAGCTTATACCCCTAACATTATTCCCTCAGGTGAAAATCTACCTTAATTTAGGAGAATCTGTACTAACTAGAAAATCAGACTGCTTAAGTGAACATAGGTGAGAATCACACCCAAACATGTTGTCCCAAAAAAGCACTTAGGACTGACAAATTCTTCTAAATAAGAAATCCAACATGAAGCAGAAAAGCAATGCAAGAGGTTTCCTAAGTGGATTTTAATAGCAGGGATAAACACGAAATGTCTGTTTGGAAATTAAGAATCACCAAGTTTCACAGTGGGGGAAACAATACCCTCAAATAGGAAACTGGTTACTCTCCAAAGACAAGTTTTCTGTCTGTTTTAGGTATATACAGACATGAATGTAGTTAAGATAACTTTGCATTTATTAAGCCTGCTTCCTAATGTGGCTTCTGACTTGTTTCAAAGTTCACAGTGAACTCTTTACCACAATAGGCCATTGCCCTTTACTCCCTAGAAGAAGAAAGGATCAAGCTAAAGAACACAGCACAGTTAAAGGTAAAAGTTCGAAGTCATGAGGTGAGAATTAGTATTTGATATAAAGAGATTGCTAGTGTTTTTTTTCTTTCCTTTTTTTTCTGAAATACAGCCTGAAGCAGTGTTTCTTTACATTTTTTAAAATACTTTTTAAAATTCCTGTTTAAATACAATGAATTTTCCCCAGGGATAATACTCAAACTTTTCAGAGCTAATATATTTAAGACATTTTAAACATTCATTTACATATAAAACTCTGCCAAGTCCTTTCCCACAAGCTTAGCTGAGCGAATTCTTCCAATATTTGTGTACATTTCAATGGTGGCATGGGACAGATCCTGTTTAAAAGAAAAGAAACTATTATAAGACACTAAAAATATATAAATCCATATGGTATTTCACACAAACTCATAGCCAGTAAACTAAGTTACTACAACAAAACGCCCAGAATGAGTCCCATTTGCCCTGATCACACAATACAGAGCAGTTTGTAACCTTCACTTTTACTTGGTGATTATCCCATATTTGTGTTATAACTACCAGGAGTAAAAAAAAACCTATTAAAAATCAGATGAGGCAAACTCAAATGCACCAAAGATGAGATGCAGTTTCAAGCACTTATTTATATTTAAATCCTTCTGCCTCTTTATGGAAAGCACCTATTTCTCAGTGACTGCCATTAGACTATCATTGCAGGATTGTGCAGTGTATCATTCCAGGATACATCACAGCAGAACACATTTACAACAATATTAGAGCTTTCCCCAGAGCCTCAGAACTAAAACCAAAAAGCAAACCCAAACCAGCCACATCCAGAATGCGCTACCTGATTCCTTCACTCAAGCTGCACATACTGTCATTAGGTGTATGGAAGTAAATTGTACTTAAACATACAATTAAATGCAAAATGCTAAGTTAAAATCAGAACAATTGTTTTCCCAAGACTGCCTTAAAGGAATTTTGCTTGCAGCCACCCAATCCCAAATTGAAGTTTATCACTCATCTTCAAGCTTATCACACAGCATCTATGTGGCACCTCCCTCACCTTGCCCTAAGCTTATAACAACAACAACACCTTTTCACAAAATCAGCAGTTGCAACACTCACTGTATTCAATCACCAAACTTCTTTCTCAAGTATATAATAATCTCTGGTCAGATAAGTAAAAACTAATCCCATTTTGACAGGACAAGGGGGAATGGCTTCAAACTGAGAGAAGAGTAGGTTTAGATTAGGTATTAGGAAGGAATCCCTCCCTTTGAGGGTGGACAGGCCCTGGCACAGGGTGCCCAGAGAAGCTGTGGCTGCCCCATCCCTGGAGGTGTCCAAGGCCAGGTTGGGTGGGGCTCTGGGCCAGTGGAAGGTGTTCCTGTCCATGGCAGGGGGGTTGGAACTGGTGACCTTTTACGTCCCTTCCAACCCAAACCACTCTGTAATTCTATGATCGTATTTACAAACCTGCAGCCTCTCCTGACTGACAGCAACCTGCCACAGAAGCTCATTTTCCTTCACTTAAGAACTACTTTGTCCTTCAAAACAAATTGCTTAAGAGCTTCCAACAGCCTCACTATTTTGCAGAGCACCTGTCCAAAAGCATCTATTCCTATGGGCAGGAAAATGACCTAAAATAAGCTCTTTCTCAGGCCATTTTTGATGTTTCTTACGGAGAGTCTAGAAAAATCACTCCTTTCTTCATTTAGAAACTCACAACAATATCCTACAATGAACTCAGTGATCACTTCTTAACAGATTAGTATAACCAGAGGAGTCTTTGACACCAGCTACACATACAAATGAGAAGCTACATTTCCCCAAAATTAAGGTACAAGCCAACATGCTTCTAGAAGTTTTTAATGTCTTAAAAAAAGATTCTGAAGCTGTTGCATAAGACCAGGAATTGAGTGAGAGCAAAGCCTTTTCTGGTAATAAAAGCACATCAATTCTTGCTTTCAACATCTCTGAAAAGTTGCATTTAACTTTCCAGAATCACTCAAATTTTAAATGCAAATAAATTATCTTAGCTGTGTCTGGAAATTTTAACTGGTTCTATGTTTTTCTCCACCAAATACATGGATTAAATGTATATGTGACACATACTGTTTTCACAGAAAACAATCTTTTATAGTGTATCTGATATCTGAATTTTCTTTGCATAGCAGTGTAATCCAAAATACAAATAGGAATGGAAATTCTTTCACTGGCAAACAGTACAGATCCCACTTAGTTTCCTAAATTTATGAAGATACTCCTGAGTTTAGCAGAGATCTTCAGGTGCAAGTTGTAACTGAATAGGTAAGAGCAGCTGGCAACTCTGAAGAGTTTAGTTTTGGTCCAGCAACCTAATTAGTCTTATAAAGAAATGAACAAAAATGAAACCTGGCATCTTCAGAAAATAAACTTTTGAGACTATAAAATTAACTATCACTTATTTTTCCAAGTTAAAAATCAAGTTCAGTTTTCCTCCAACTTCCCCTCAGAAAACTGTAACGGTAGTGCTGCAAACAAGACATTTTAAATGAAAAAAAAAAGGCCCAACAAAAACTGTCAAATCAAGCAACTAAAAAAAATCAAACACAATTTTGTGACAGTCAGGGCTTTTATGTTTTATTTAACAATCTTCTTTTAAAAAACCAAAACAAAACCAAAACAAACTGAAAAACCCCAAACAAAAAGACCTAAAATCATTACAATGGCTCCTGAATATGGGAGCTGTCAGGAAATAAAGATGCACATTAAAAGCACAATGAGAATTCTAAATGTTTCCATCTATGCCTGCTCCAACTCTATTATCCACAAATGTCCCACAGTTAATATAAAAAAACAATCAATAGTATGACTTTAACCATTTAACACCCATTGCAAGATTCAAGCCTGAACCAACTAAAAGGAACCTGAAGCCACACATCAATCTCCTTCTGGGAAAGAATCAGTTAATTCTGAATTTGGGATAGCAGAATATGATAGCCATGACATTGGCTTTTTTAATATCTAAGTATACATACTTACAGATAATAATCTCCAGCTCATGACTGCAAATACTAAAGTTAATGCAAATATTTGAAACCTGGGGCCCATACAGAGTTCTGGTTGTAAAACAGATCAGCCTTGTTGTGTTCAGTGTGCAAGGAATAACCTTTGACAGCAAAATACTGAAATACAGATTTACGTTCTCAATGTATTTTCCAAGGTTTGAAAATTTTTGACCCTATCCAATCTACAATGTAAACAAATAAAACTAATATAAACACACAAAACTCATACTCACTAAGTAGTGTTTTTCAAAAGCTTCTACAGACGATAAGGCCTCTTTAAGTTTCTTGTAAGGGCTCTGTGATGCATTGGCTTCAGAAAAAAGCAGAACAAGAGGTGTCACTTACAAATACATTCTTGGAACAGTCTGCTTACATCCCACCTCACCCCACCTCATTCCTGCTTTTCCTTCGGTACAAGGTGGAGAGAAAACTTAAAATTACTTTTATGTGGGAAATGTCACTAACACTTAGGCACAGTTTCTTCCCCAGGCTCTAAAATAAGATCAAGAAAAGCTGCTTTACGTGCACATGTAAGTGATGGTCAGGGCAGCAGGGTAAAGGCAAGCAGCAATATAGTCACTGTATGACTTCTCCACATTTTTTCCATGTACAACACACAATTCCACTTAAGTACCATGTCATGGCAAAAGTAATACTCTCACAATTCCCCACTGCTGGATTTATATATCAGCATGACAGAAGTATACTGTAATTTAAAGACATTTTACTACTTTAAACGATGTATTTCAAAGGAAAATGGTTAACAAGACCAAGGTTTTTCCTGAAGGAGCTTCCTTAGTTTACAGGTCTTTGCCAGACCAAATATGTGTCAATAATTTAGAAGAAAAAAGCCCCCAGTTTAAATAACTACAACAGGCACTGAATTAGGACACAAGGGCAAGTGAAGCATCACCCTGTCAGCTAATGCTTCAAAGGTACTAACTGTGCTAGCATATTTAACATCTGAAAGCTTCTTCCCATCAGAAATATCTTGGAGAGTGACAAAATTCCCAAGGAATAAATAAACATTATTCAGCCACTCAATACCACTTCAACTCAAATAATATCACTTTGCAGCTCCAGCTGCAGGTTATGTATTTGCATTAGAGCAAGTATGCTCCATTTGTTTTTCAAATAATTTTATTTTAAATACTTGTCTGAAAGTATGAAAAACTTCATTCAAATCTGGCACTGTTCAAGACTATTTACCTAAATGGTGATGAAAGGAGCACTAATGAAAAACTTCTACTTACAATAGTAGAGTAGTGTTGATAATTTAAAATACTAGACACACGTTAGAACTTTATCTCTTATAAATTCTTTTATCAATGTGTGTAGATATATATAGATATATAGAGAGATACATATATATAAGTATTTCTGGAAATTCTTATTACTGATGCATTTACATGCTATGCATTCGAGACAATGTCAGTTATTGGAAGGAATGGGTCCATTCCTGGTAGTACCTGTTTCAGGGCGTTCTGCTCCCAGTCCTGCTAAAAGATCCACAGTTCTGTTAAGGTCTTCTGAATTGGGTCCCTTCTCTGACACAAGTCCACACAGATAACCCAGAGATTTTAACTATAAGAGAAACCAGAGGCTTGCTTTCAATAGGCTATAAAATTCCTTTTATTCTATTACATCATTCCTACAGTACATTTCCATTGCTTTCATATTATGCTGCTTATAGGATGTGTTAAAGTTGCTTCATGGAAAGAAAGTAGAGAAGCTGTCAAAAGTAACTTATTTTCACAGTAGAAATTAAAGACTTAAATTGCATATAAGTTCCTGACTCAAATATTGCAACATGTGCATATACATCTATGTCTCTATAAGCATAACACCTAATCTGAATAAATCCTTCTGGTTTTCCATATAAACATGGAAAAGCTTGAGAAGTTTGGCAGTTATGGCAAGGATTATTTCTAACAACCGTATCTGTATTTTTGAAAACTCTATAATCAAGTGCAGGCAGTTTCCAGTATACTGAGATTAGACAGCTTGCAAATTCACCTCAAGCACTGTATTCAGGTGAAAACCTTCCTGAAAAAGAGATTAGCACAGCTAACAGTGTTAACAGAGTTAAATACCATAAACCCCCTTGTAGACAGCAGCTGGTTCTATCAAAACACTGGAGACAGAAGAGGATATTGTCTTAAAGAAGTTAAGATCTTTTGGCCATTTGGTCAATTCACTCAGAATAATCAGCTACAAAGGTAAGCCCACAAAAGAATAAAGATCTCAGCTTGTCATATTACTCTACATCATAAAGAATGGGGATGGACATTAACTTCTTCTTTTGAATTTATTTTAAACTCCACCTGATTTTGTCACTAGTTGCTGAATTTCTTTCATTGTCTGTTCCACCTTACCTGCTGCTCATTATCCTAAAATTCTTCTCTTTACCCTTTGCTTTAGAAAAATGATGAATGGGAGGAACATTTCCAGCTCGAGTACATGTGTTCCACAGAAACATCTAAGGAGCTTGGAAAGAATCTGATGCAGCTACTGCCACTTCAAACAATTCTTTGCTTCCTTTAATCTGATCACACCCCCATCCCTTTTTCTCTTTTTAAGCAGTAACTCTTCAAGGTCAAATTGTATCTCCTTTTGCAATAAGACCTCCTAGGTCAGTTAGAGGATTCTTAAGTCTACTGAAATATGAGCAAGCTATGATTAAAAGAAACAGAAAATATTCTACAGGCTATGGAAACAAGAGGATGAGCATACACTGGTCTTCTGAAACATCCACAAAGACCACTGCATGCTATTTCAGTAGTTCCTGGAGTTTATCTTCTTTCTAAAATGTTTTTCAACAGTGGAAAGCAGTAGCAACCTTAGAAATCAACTCTTTGATAGAGAAAGAGAATAAAGGCATTTGTGTAATTAGGGAAGCAGCTTAACCAAACTGAAAAGATCCCTTCAGAACATTTATGGTAATGGGTGGTAACTGAAAAACTGGAAATTATTTGCCCCTTTTACAAGGTGACAAGGGTAACACCTTCATTGAAGTTAGGGGTCTATTGCTACTGTACCAGAAAAAATGAACTGTGAAGAAGAAATAATGAACTGTGTAAAGAGATTGCTGTAATCTGTATTTATAATAGTAAATGCATCCAAATTTGGGCAGCTTTTTCCTGCTGGAACTGAAAATGATCTTTCTCTTAGTCAACATGGACTGAGCTCCTTAATGGAGTTTAATCAAACTGGTGTTTAATTATCAACACAGTGGTGAGGAAGGGGGAGACAAACAAAGAGAACACACCTTTGTTATTCCCAGACCTCATTTGACAGTGGAAAAAGTGGATATAAACCTGGATGCCTCCTTCAGACTAGACTCAATACAATATAGAGAACCCTGTATTAAATTCCACAACAAAAAGTGTAAAATCTCTTCCATGCAAACAAGTTCTCTACGCCAGCACTGTAATACCACTCCCCCAACACACTGTTTGCTCACCTTCTCAGTGGCATAGCTCCATAAGCCAACTGTGTGGGAAACATTTGCATCTATTTGAGCCCTATCACAGCAGCCTTCTATCCTTTGCAGGACTTCCAAACAACTCAAAAACACCCAACAATCCAAAGCACCGGGAGGAACTGAGACCTAAACAGAAACAGATAAAATGAACTGGGAAATAAGCATTAGTCAGATGAGAAAATACTTCAGCAAAATCGTTTCCTTGCTATAACGTAAAAGAACCTTTTGGAAGAGCTTAAGTCTAAGAATACACAAAGCACAGACCAACTTTCATTGCCTCCTGAATAATTCAAACGTATTAGTTTATGAAACAAGGACAGAGAAGCAACTAAACAGTGATTTTATTTACTAGATCTGATACATTCATGAAGATGAAAAAGAGCGAAATGAAGACTAGTACTTGGGAAAATTCCAAAAGTTTGAACACTAAGCCTAAGGAAAACAAAGTTAGGAAATAAGTTTGTAAATAAACTACTACTTTCCTAAGGAGATATCAGTTCTAACTGAGACTGAAATGAAGAGTATAATAATGAGTGCTAAAAAACCTGGAAAAACTAATTTAGTCTAAGTTTCCTTCACAACAATAAGTTTATTCATCAAAGGCTAAGACATCTGTCATGAACAACTAATTAAAGAATGTAGATGAAAACAAACAAATAAACACACACAAAAAAAGAAAGAGTGAAAGACAGGAGAGTGATACTAGGATATTTTCAAGAATCGAGATAAAAATGAGCATAACTAAAGATCTAGAATATAATCCCAATAATGATGGCTCAAAATCCTGTTCATACACAATGCAAAAATACGCCTTTAAGAAAGATTATGAAAGTCTTGAAATACCTAATAAACTAGGTGATTAATGTGATAGGAAAGTTCAAAGTACAAGCAGAATGCAATTGAAAAAATACTAAATATCTGAATTCTGAAAGAATTTTAAGGAAGATAAAAGACAATAAGAACAAAGTTTAGATTTCTGCTGTCTGTTCAGAGGTGTCAAGCCATGTTAAGAGATTTGCCTGTATTAAGAAAAAGGATCATAACAAGGATAACTACATGTACAAATAAATGTCACAGTCTCACAGCCTCAACACCTGCACTCAGTTTGGATCACTACAGCAAGACAAAAGAGCAGAGATGAGACAATGCAGAGAAAAGCCCCAAACACTGGGAGCACAGGACAGACTTGGGGTACAGCAAAAGGGCAAACTGTAGGAAGTACCCTCAGAGATTTCAAAGGCTGAATGTACTTATTTTGGAAAGAAAAGAACATCCACCAAATACACACACAGAACATAATCTCTATGGGGATCACACATTAGTTTTATAACACATGATGGTGTCAGCAATGCATCTGAAGTAGATTTTCAGTTTTTAAATGCAGGTGAATGGATGGAACTTACTACCACAATGTCAGACAGGCAAAAGTCAGCAGCTACTGTTATAATGGTACAGGTAAAACTAAAAGGGAACCCATCAGGTGAAGGATGTGGATGAGTCACAAGGTGACATCCATAAATAATCTCATGCAAACTACACTGTTCTTAAAAATCTACTTCAATTCACAGACATCTGTGGTCACACATGGAGGATGATCAGTGTACAACCACCCTAATAAAGCATCTTTAAGAGGATTTAAAAACACCAGTAGAAGTTAAAGTGTGGGGGAAAGAGAAGTAAAGTATGGAGGCAAGAGATAGGACAAAGCTTTGAGTGCTGTCCCTTGTTTCTTTTGCTTCTGTCACTGGATTAGCTGCCAGAGACACAGACAAAGTACTGAAGAGCATTACTGGGCACCAAAAGGAATCACACAGTAAGAATCATAAAAGGCTGCAAAAGGCAGTAAGAAGCCCCACTGTAAATGCTGTTTGTAGTTCAAAATTCCTTTTTTTGCTAGCCTGCATAACACATATTAACCACTCAGCCTCATTTCCTTCAATACAACACTGCTATGGATTTAAACGACGGGGACTGAAGTTCAACATTGTGGTAATAAATCTGTGAAAGCAGCAGACAAATTAACTACCTGCTTAAGAAGTCAACTTCCCAGGTGAAGACTAAAATACTTTCACTAAATACAGGTTTGGTTTTCAGATGTGATGTCTCCAAATTTTTTGCCAAAAACATCCTCATGATGAAACAATCAACTGCAGCCCAATTATTACAGCATCCCTTTGATACCTCACAGCCAGTGTTTATTGCGCTCTGGTCACCAACAGCTAAACTTCAAACAACTTGTTAGATCATCATTGGATAAAATCCTTCACATAATGGAATACATCACACTGACTCACTTCCAATAGCTTGAGTTCCTGCACGCAGTTGTGAAGAAGCTCCAGTGCTCGCTGGGAAACCTCCCATGGCCTCTGCAGGAAGATTAACAACGTGCACTGACGGGAAAACAGGTAACTCCGCAGGTCCAGCAGAGTCGCTTCTTGATTCTGAATGAGCTCTCTCTTCTCCATGTCTATGGGTTTGCGCAGAATTAAACCATTCCAGCTCCGCACTGGCTGGCAAAAGAACGTCAGCCAGTTTGCACCATCTAAATAAATAAAGGCAACATCCAAGAATCAACCACTGCTGCTATCAAAGCCTCTTCATCCTCCCTCCAGAATCTGTGAGCTGGCTTAGTCCTTCTCAAGTTTATCACATGACTTAATAACTTCAAAAAAACCCCCAAAAACCAGCGGAACTTCAAAAACTAGGTAAGATAACTCAGTTTCAGAACATTCAAACCCCCACAGGCATTTTGTCTTAATTGCATATTTGTCATTAATAAGTAGTGACAATCAGTTTGTAAATTATTTCTTAGCAATTAGGCCTACTTGAAGTTAAAAACAAACGAGCTTTATCTACTTAAATATTTTTTACTCAGCCATCATGGATAGATGTGCCCTCACTTCCAGGTACCTCATCGAGTTCAGTCAGCACAAGTATATTTCACTGCAATTACTCCTGCACTGCATTTTTACCAGATTCATAACACATACCCTATTAAAGCTGTTATATAACAACATGTGCTTTAGCTCATTAAAACAGTTTAAAGTTATTTGATACTTCTTGCACAGTAATTTTTCTTGAAGAGAAAGTTAAATCTTCTGTAGTGCAGATTAAGCACTTACTTCTCTTCAGTTTTGTAGTTATTACTAAACATCTCGTGTAATTTCAGGCAGCACTGAATGCATTTCTCCAGGAAGCTCTTCACTGAAAAAACCTAGCAGTGAGCTGTGAAAACAGCAGCTGCATCTCAGACAGATCAATACCTGGGTAATTACAGAGTTCAGGCTCTGGTTGCAACAATCATCCCATAAGAGCAAAACACAGGTTTTCATTAAAAATTGCATCTAAGCCTCAGAGATGAGAAAAAAACTTCAGTAAGACTATAATGAGGACACTTGAGTTTGCACACAGCATAAAACCAGAACACCAACTGCCCAGTGCATCCTCACTGGAACTTCAACGCACACACACAGTACCCAGAGCACTGGGCTGCTCAGCAGAGTGAGGACACTGATACACTTAACATTTATTTCACATTTTAAGACACTTACCACCAGCCCCAAAGTTGACAACATACTGGGAAAACAAGGCATCCAGTTCATCATACTGCACCAGTGCATCCTCAAATTGCTGCAGCATCTCAAAGACAAAGGCCAGTTCCTCCTTTTGACACACAAGCAACACAAGGAACATGTTACTGATATTACTCATACTGGAATTACAGCCTGTCCCCATCCAGAGCTCTAGAAACTACTTTTTCTAACATTCTTCCCCTTCCAGTATTCATACATATAGGAAAACGTGCCACTGAAGCAGATGCACCAATTCTTCCTAACACAGGGAGACTCACAAAAGGAGATTAAGTCATACAGCTATGCCAGTAAATTCTGATGTATATCCAGATCCTGATTCATTACAAGATATTGCTCATACATCTATTAAAAGTGCAAATATAAAACCAAACAAATAAATAAATAATTGCTGAAGACTCATTTCCCATAATAGTACTAATTTTTCCTCTCTGTTTACACTGTGAAGGCACCAGTTCCAATGCATTAATGAAGCTTCCTTTGTACATAGAGAAGATCCACATCAATAAGTAGCAAAAGTCTGATTATTAGATATGTCCTAGCCAAGAGGTAGCACATGCAGTCAAAGGAGACATGAAGATGAGGTGGAGTGGAGAACAGCACTGTACAGGGACCAGAAAGTTCCAAAGGAATCAAGACCTTTAATTTTATTGAACAGGAGTTTCTTACTTTTCTCTAAGCCAGCTAAAACAAAGACATATTTAGAATTTTTAAAAGAAATTGAATCCAAGGCATTCTCTATCTGAATTACTTAAAAATAGACACTTTTCTAAACAACATCTCTATACATACTGATAATAACCTGAACAAAGAAAACATAGCAATATACATACTAATTACCAACTGTGAGTTTGAATGTCTTTGCACAGGCACAGTCATGGGACATGCCCCAAAATTCAAGAGCAGCTACTAAAACACTTCCTAAATACAATTTGTTTGCTTCAGTTAAGGTTCATAAAACTTGGACAAGCTTGAAAAGATTCTGCTTCTTTAACAGCAGGAAATTGTATTACTGTATTAACTGTATTACAGCATAGCACAAACCTGCTGCAAACAGGATCTAAAAATGCTTTTCAACCAGTCTTCATATTTCCTGCCCTGGTCCTTGAAGAATGATTAGAATATTAAAAGTACCAATACACCAAAAAAAGCATCATTATTAAAACTAGGACTCAGGTACTTTCTTCAAAAACAAGAGACTCTTACCTGGACCATGAAATACTCGCAGAAGCTCCACCCTGGCTCAGTCCTTTTCTCTCTCAAAGTTCTCATGTCATCTTCAAACTTGCCTAAGTTTTTGGTAAAAGACATGAGAAGCAACGTCCTGAGTTTGGTCAGGAAGGCATTCCAAGATTCCTGAGAACGGGAAGAGTCTTTCAAAGGGTCAGAAAGTACCACACATCTGTAAAAAGATTCATAAAAATTATTTTTGAAGAGGAGAACATAAAATTCACATAAAAATGCACAGATGAATACTGTGCATACCTGACAAATTCTGAAAGAACAAAATTTAGGTTTTCATTCCACATTAATCAGAGGAAAAAAAGAAGTTTGAGGGTCATGTTTGATTGTTTGGAGGTGGGTATGTTACAGTTTGGGGTTGGATTTTTTTTTGGTTGAGGTTTGGTAGTTTTTTAAAACTTTTCCATATATGTTTAACTCCGTGATTTTATTTATGAGAAGACTTCTGTGTTTTCCACAAAATGAGTATTCTAAAGCTTTGCTTTATTTTGAAGTAGATAATGGATAGATTATTCCAATTACTTAAACATAAGTAATGTAAGAAATGCTGTGGCTGCCATGGAAAAAAGTCTACTTAGCAATACAAATCAGCAGAACAGTAATTATAGTTACTCCTGGTAAGGATTATGCAAAATACAACCCAAAGATCCATTAGATCACATACAATCAGCCTTTCCTAAGTCACTTATAACAGTCATCCATAACACATTCCTGCAATATCTCAATTTGTTTAGACATATCCTATGTGCTAAAACTTCCACTGCTTTACTCAGGAAATAAATAGATCCCATTAATTCAAATATAAATCATCCTTTTTTAGAGCATTTTCCTTCCTCAGTTTTTCTATCACAATTTAGTAACATTCAAAAAAATAACAGCATCTCTGAAAGCAGGAAAATCTCTCATCCAAGTGAAACACTATTTCTGGTTAGAGAATTCTAGAGCTAAATGATTAAACCAAGCCAATTAATCAGTTAGAAGCCAAAAGCAAGCTGATTCAAAGTTGTTCAAACTATTTGCCCAGATAAGCCTATAATATACCAAACACTGCTCAGGCACAAAGAAACTGCTGCCACTGTGCCATAATGTGCTGACCTGCCACTCACTGTCAGCTACACCAAAGTACAAAGAGTGCTTCCATCTTTTCAACTTCAAATGTGTTCCTTGTCACTCATTCTTAGGGGGAAAATCCCCTGTTTAAAGTCAATTCTCAAGGTTAAAAGAAAAAATAGGTCATTTATAAGAGATTCAGTGCAATGTTTCAGAATAAGGAAGACAGTGAAGTTGGTTTCAAAATAAGATTTGTCTATTTTTTTGCTTTAATGAAAGCAGAGTTTCATATATTCATTGTCAGTTTCCTTAGAATAAAAATACCTGAAGAAACTGGCCTTAAATCAATTAGCTCAAAGTGGAAAGGTGATTAAGTGAGCGGCAGAAAGCACAATGTCAAAAACAAGTCCTATTTGCTTCATATTCCCTACTCACCTCACTCTCACTGCCTGTAACACTCATAACATTTTTGCAAGCACTTAAGCAAACAAAAAACCCTGAAGGTCTAAAAACTGATTATCCTCACACTGTTCCTCTTCTCTCTTAGCCAGGAGGAGATACTTGAAATCTTTTTGAAACATTTCAAAGCCACCACGAATCCAGGAAGAACTGAAAATAAACTTCTCCCTTTATTCTTTGTATCAGTCTCCCTCAAAGCACAGATCTTACAGTACCATCAGTCTGAATGTTGAACAACAAGGAAAATCTTTAAATGAGCAAGGAATCTGTTACACAGGGAGTCAAGTTTTTTAAATCAGCACGTTAGTCGAAAGATTAAAATGCTTGCAAGTAAAAGAATGCTCACCTGTCACTTTGTTTGTTACAGAAGTCATTTCTTATTTTATCTACTATAGAGGTTCGGGGAAGGATATTTGTTTTGTTCTTTTTCTTGGCATCACTCTCAACTACCACAATCAGCCAGTCCACTGAGCTGTGAGCTTTGAGAACGTTCTGCCACTTGGTGATGTCATCCTTGACTGTAGTTTTGTACACTTCCGTGTCCTGGGATGAGAAGTGGTGAATCATCAAATCAAACAGATGTTCTCAACAATTTCAAAAGGCAGGTTTTGTTCCACAAGGCAAACAGAAGTAGAATTAGTGACAGTAAGTTCATTTACCATAAGAAAACAAATGAAGTACAGCATAATAAAGTTTTCTTCTCCAATTTAATTTATTTCTAGTACTTTGGTCAGCAGTAAATACAGCTCAGTATTTGGTACATTATCATTCCTTAAATTACTGACATTAAGATTTATAAACAAACTTCAAACTCTTATTTTACACATTCTTGAACTCAACAACAAAAACATGTTTGAAATTACAAACTGGTTTTTTCTCACATAGTAACAGAAGTTTGATATTTGCACCTTCTGCACCGCTCAAATGTTCACCTGTTTAAAAGTCTATAAAAATAATCAAAAACAAAAACACAGAAGCATCACTTGGCATTTCTTTGGCTTCTGGGTTGATTTTATACACATCAATTCAGATAATTCTTAAGGCTGTTCTGGATACTTTTTGGTTTTTGATCAGATGTCATCTGTGTCCTTCAACTGGATTATTAATTCATAGCAAGGCAAACCAAAGAGCAGTGAGCTGTAGATAAACAGGATTAAGACATTCCAAGTCTTGTCCAGTTTAGATTGCTGACATGTACCTGACATATAGATATAGAAAATGGAACTAAAGAAAAAACACCTATCTTTAGATGTCAGTGCATGAACAGACCATAACTGAAGAAGAGCAACAAGGCTGGTGAAGGGACTGGAGCACAAGTCCTATGGGGAGAGGCTGAAGGAGCTGGGGTTGTTTAGCCTGGAGAAGAGGAGGCTGAGAGGTGACCTCAGCACTGTCTAGAACTACCTGAAGGGAAGTTCTAGCCAGGCAGGGGTTGGTCTCTTCTCCCAGGCACTCAGCAATAGGACAAGGGGGCACGGGCTCAAGCTGTGCCAGGGGAAATTTAAGTTGGAGATCAGAAAAAAATTCTTCACAGAGAGAGTGCTCAGGGATTGGAATGGGCTGCCCAGAGAGGTGGTGGATTCACCATCCCTGGAGATTTTTAAACGCAGATTGGATGTGGCACTGAGTGCCATGATCTAGTTAATGGACTGGAGTTGGCCCAAGGGTTGGACTTGATGATCTCGGAGGTCTTTTCCAACCTGATCGATTCTATGATTCCATGATTCTATGAACTACTCTGGCCACATTTCTGCATTATGAAATAAGTGCACTGTGCTACTGCAGCAACACTGTGAGATCCTGGGATTTTTGGGGACAAAATACTGAAAACAGGTTATTTAAATGCCTGTCCTCTTAGTGTCAAATAACATTACAAAGAAATAGTGCTTATGGCAAAAACTACTCAAGCTAAGTTTTGTTTCCAATAATATTAGGTGTGTAGGTTTATGCAATGCAGACAATTGTTTTGCTTTCTGCTTGTGCTGTTACTGTCCTTTGATTTTCATGCTTATGTGAATAATTTCATTTAAATCTCAGTACTCTGTTTTTCACTCTGTTTTCCTGGTACTTACACAACATTCTGTCCAATAAATATGAAGAAAGGGAAAAGTCAAAAGGGCCTTATTCCCCTCTTTGGGTAGCAGCTCCTCTTTAAACTGAACAAAGTTAGATTCCAGATGAATCATCTTCGGAGCACGCCCATAAGACCTACAGAGTTTGAAAACTGAAATTAGTGGATGAGACACACACAGCAGAATACAAAAACGAACATGTCTTTTGGGGAAAGGGGAACACACTGAAATACTCCAGTATTGCAAACTCACAAACTATGCTTACTGCAGCTTGTATAAAGTTAAATAAATTTAGTATCACTTGAAGAAATAGATGCCCCTTTCTGAAGAAGAGGAGCTAGAAATTCTTCAGCTTTCATTAAGAGATTTTCTGAATCTCTAGGACCTCTGCAAGTGCAAAAATATCAAACAAGAAAATTCTCTAAATATTTTTTCCAGTCACAAAACAGTGCCATACCACATTTCCTAAAGGAAAGTACATCTAATTCCACCTACGTCCTACCTATATTCTCATTAAGAAGAAGGCATGTCACTTCCAGAACACAGCTGCCAAAGCACACCAAGACAAACACACAAATCACAAAACCAAGATGAGAAAAACAGCATTACTATAATTTTTCTTCAAGTAAAGTTGAAATGATCATCCTGAAGTGTACAACATTTACTTTGATTATCTAAAGTAAACTAAACGGCGGAGGAACTGGACTCCACACAATCTATGAGATTTAAGTGAAGCCATTTTATTAGACCTAGCACACAGTTTATATAGGGTTAGGACTACAGCTTATTGGCTAAAAGAGTTACCACACCAACCATGCTAGACACTTCAATTGGTTAGAACCTATCTCTCACAAGTCCCATGTTTATATTATTTCATCCTGGCTATTTTCCTGCACCTGCAGGGAACTGTGTATTCCTACTATGGGAATTCTTGGGGAGTAACCTCCTCCCCATCAGCCAGCAGCGGTTGAGCTCCTTGTCGCCTCTGGCTGATAGCTGAGTCTCCCAGAGCTTTCTATAGATCTGAATTGCTCACTTTTGATTTTACTGTAACAACAATTATCTAATTTTTACAATTTCTTCAAGTCAGCTGATCAACTCAATTTATGGTAAGAGCTTTTCAGAACACGACAAATACACACTCAAGACCAAAAACACACACTGAAACAGTATCACAGAAGAAAATATAAGTTTACCTCCTCCATTCCATGGGTTCTCTAGGAAGCTGCTGAGAAAGTGTAGGATACAAGGAAGTAAATAAATTCTGATCTCCAGCACCTGAAAGTGAAAGGCATTAATCTATTAGCATGTGCAAATTATAGAATATATATGAGTATGTTACACCACTAATGGTTTGCTGTTTTAATAAAACATGTCATTTTGTCTGCTATGTGGAAAGTGCAGTCTAGCACTGAACTAGGTTTTTTAAGATCACATGCTCTCATGACTTAATACAACACTTCAAGTAGGCACATGATACAAACACTGTCATAAACCTCCTATTATGGTTTTCCACAAAGCTACATAATCCATATACCAAAGAGGGTATCATTCATATATACAGCTGGTCCAACTCCAAAAACTAAACAAGCAGCTCCTTAGCCAGAGTAATTGGCTAAAAGAAAAAAAAGTATAATTAAAAATCTTCAGGAATTTAACCTTCCCACACCAGGGGACTGGTTATACAGCAGCTCATATCCCTTTTGTGACTGAGCCTACCCCAAGAAAATTGGCTTTAGCACATGTCCTGTGCTTTACTGGGTTTGATTCCTCTCTCCTCATTATTCTGGGGTTGCTGTTAATACAAAGAGTCTTCCTGACCACCATGCTGTTCTTGAGGCCATCAGAAATGTGAGGTTTGGCCCTGCACTGACACACAGATCTGTGGTTAGGCTTAAATCACTTCAAACTACACTCGACACACCACCATGCAGTGTCTATCATATAAAAAAATAGATTATCACTACCACTAAACAACTCTGGTTTTCCTTTTGGTACAGGGAGGATGTGAAAAGAAAAATAGAGGCTTAGGTCTTTCCAGCTTCTGATGTTACGAGTATCTTTAGCAAAGAGATGGGAAACTGGGGAACAAGGTATTTTGTCAGGAATGTTTCAGTCCAAACTGACCAGCCCACCACATCAGCCAAGGCAGAATAACCAAGGAGTCTTTCTGACACTTACATTGAAGACATGGCCTTTGATGTCTGACAAAGACACACACCCAAATGAGTAGGGTGAAAGGTCAAAAATATATTTGCCATTGCATTTGATCTCAGTTATAAAATCTGATGTGTCACATGCCCTCTCTGAATCTGGTAGAATGAGGATGTTTAATGGCACTGTTTACTAAATCTCTCATCTGCACATTGCCCTTCCCTGTACTTCCTCCTTATTGCCTCATCTCTGGCCAGCTACATCCTCCTCTACCAGACTGCAATTTAATTCTTGAAAAATCCTCTATCCCCTGAGCTGAAGAGCTACATTTTCCAATTAAGATTTTAACAGCCATATAGGCAATTGTGCTATTTCCTGGTAGTTTTCCACCTGTTTCCTTTTCAGAATCATCTGTCATTGTACAGCCCACCAGAACAGGAAGATCATCCTCTCATCTTCCTGTGGAACTGGAAGCTACAGCTGGAGAAGTACCTGACATCCTTTCTTCTCCCTCCCACCACACAGCCAGGCATGACCTCCACAGTACTTAATGTGCTTTAGTTCATCTTGGAAATCCTTTTCTAGTCCACTCAGCTTTTCCAAACTTACTCATATATATTATTGGGATTGTCCACAGTACTTAATGTGCTTTAGTTCATCTTGGAAATCCTTTTCTAGTCCACTCAGCTTTTCCAAACTTACTCATATATATTATTGGGATTGACAGCATTAGCATAATTCTATCACCACACAATAAAATAAAAAAAAAAATTTTACAAGTCTGATTAAATGCCAGAACAAGCAAAACCAGCTCTTCTGATGTCTGGCCACATCAGCTATTATTCAACAATACAATTTCGTTGAGCAGCTAAAAAACAAAACAAAAATAAAAAACCCACTACTCTACTCTTAGTGCTTTAGCCTCAGGTCTCCAGAAAGCACTTTATTCTTGACTCTTCACCTCCATTCTGTCTGAATTAAGTGTACCACACCAAATGTTATTAAAGACTCCAAACAAATGCCTAAAATGGATACCAAAACAAGTGTTAAGTCATATTGTTAATGCTGTTTATACCAAGTTACACCTCTGTGAGCGAGGCCATGGAGAACAGTCTATTGATTTGCACCTCATTACTGCCCACAGAAAGTGAAACATGGCTTAGTGATTTAGCAACAGCTTGATGACCACACCAAAATGAGAGCTCGTGAAGCTTCGAGCCCAATGGAAAGAACAACCAATGTATTTTATCTCTCGAGCATAACAAAGCATTCTTTCTGTACTGCATCTAACAAATCAATGTATGCCACAGAAAAAAACTCCAGATTTCAGCATCTTAAATAGAAAGCACTACTCTGGAACGCAGAGCAACTACTAAAGGATGGTGTTTAAGCACCCTGCTATTCCAGACAGCCACATCACACTATCAGCTTAAGAACGGTACATTCATTTTGAAACCAGACAATTTTTCCTCCTGCATTGGTTTTACAGGCATATAAAACACACATAAGAATGTGTTTTATGATCAAAGAAAGACTGTCCTCTAGGATGAGAAAAGGGAGAAAAGACCTTCAATGCAAAACACAGTCTGTCTCTTGAACACAGACCAAACACTGCTACTACATTATTATCTACACTCAAAGGGCTGTAACATTTCAGGCTCTGCTCAACGAGACCCTCTATCTGCTGCAATCAGCACGTTTGAGCTGCTCAAGTCAAGAACACTAAAAATGAAGTTATCAGCAGGCAGCACTAGCACAGCACTGACACGGGACCTACAGCAAGACTAGTAAGTAGCAAGGACTTGTGTCTGACTGAATTCTAGGAATTATGAATATAACACTCCAAAACCACAAGTAACCCTGGAATTCAAACTCAGAGCAAACAAAAAACAAAACTCTGCACAGAAGTCTGAGAATTTCTTCAAAGATTTTGTTGTAGGGTTTTTGTTGGGTTTTCTTGGGAGCTGGGGTGCAGGTTGTTTTAGTTGGGGGGTTTTGGAAAAAGAAGGAAAAAAAAACCCAAATGACAACTCAACTGTATCACAGCAAATTCAGTTCAGTGGATGGGTCTCATCTCATCTACTGAACCCTCCTATGACTGTCAGGAATGGGGGAACCTGCCCCCAGCCAGAGTGTAAATGATGGTCAGATAAAACTGAAAAGGTGAAGGAAGGATGTGCATATATGGGAAGGAAAAGTAATTCTGGAATCCTATCATAACTGAAATTAAGCACCCTTGTAGAGAAGGGTTTTACTCTTTTAGAATGAACAGATTTAAATAAGACAAATATCCAACAGAGGTGATAACTAGGGAGTGATAAAGTGCCATCCTTTATCACTTAAAACACAATTAGAAGTGCACATCCTCTGTTTTGGTATATTAAATTTGTCTAGTACAATTATTTTATAAATAACACTCTAATTCAGTTTAATAAATTTATGTTTCATATTTATACATATTTTGTACTACTATTATAGAACTAATAAATGTTTTGTTTTATTTTAATATTTAATTTAGGGAAAAAACCAAAAAGCTAATCCAGTCTTCAGAGCACCTATCTCAGCTTTTAAGCCATGTGTGTCTGAATTAACCTCCTCTCCATCTGCATGTCAACACACAAACCCAAAATACAGAAAGAATGGATTAATTCTTTCAGTGATGGCACACCAAGTATCAGGTGCCTCTGTACAAGAAGTTGTAACACTAACACACTAATACTAAAGCAGATATGTTGAAATTACGAACATTACCAAGAAACACTCCTGGAGAGAGAGAGAAGAAAGGGCAAAGCACCTGTTTCCTTTCTTTCCACATTACAAAGTTCAGAAGGCAGGGCCTTTGCCTCTTATCTAAACACTTCACAAAACTATGGGTGGGGAAAAGATGAACCACAGCCCTGAGCAGAAGCTCAGCATGACCCTGCAATGTTCACTGGCAGACCAGAAAGCCCAACGTGTCCTGGGCTGCAGCCCAGAAGTGTGGCCAGCAGGTCACAGGAGGGGATGCTGCCCCTCTGCTCTGCTCCTCTGAGACCCCACCTGCAGTGCTGCATCCAGCTCTGAGTCCCCCAACACAACATGTTGGAGCTGGTCCAGAGGAGGCCACAAAGATGCTCCAAGACTTGGAGCACCTCTGCTCTGGAGGAGGCAGAGAGAGCTGTGGCTTGGCCTGGAGAAGAGAAGGCTCCAGGGAGACCTTAGAGCCCCTTCCAGTGCCTGAAGGGGCTCCAAGAAAGCTGGAGAGGGACTTCGGACAAGGGGATGGAGTGACAGCACAAGGAGTTTCAAACTACAAGAGGGTAGAGTTAGAGTAGGTTATTAGGAAGAAACTTTTCCCTGTGAGAGTGGGCAGGCCCTGGCACAGGTTACCCAGAGAAGCTGTGGCTGCCCCATCCCTGGGAGTGTCCAAGGCCAGGTTGGATGGGGCTCTGAGCAACCTGGGCTATGGAAGGTGTCCCTGCCCATGGCAGGGGGTTGGAATTGGCTGATCTTTAAGGACTCTTGCAACCCAAACCATTCTGTGATTCTTTCCTCCTTGCCTTTGTCCCTGACGTTTTGGTAGAACACATCAGTGCACCATCCCCCCCTTCCCTCTAGCCCTCTCTAGGACACTTGTTCTGCTGGAAATTTGTGCAGGAATGATGAGAACCAGAATGATCACATTACCAGGACTCCCAAGCACAACACACACGCTTTGTGGCAGCAGTCTGATATGAAAGAATCATAAAATATTGACTTTTTTAGTTTGAGGCCTCCTTAAAACCATCAAAATCCCCAATAATCAATTTTTTTCCTAACAGATGCCAAACTTCTTAGATTCTTAGAGGCTTTGTCACTGTAGTATCTGAATATGCCACAATGATTTTTTTTCCTCTAAAGGAAATTATCCCAACCCACTAACTACACAGGCAGTGTAAAACAAAAACTCCTGAGGTCAGATGACTAAAGAAGACAAATATTTTCCTTTGATACCAATGACAAACTCAGTCAACAGAGATAAAAGGCTTTGAATACCTTTAAAAGAGTGCAGTGCTAAGACTACACTTTGGTGTGGTTTTATTTGTTTTTTATCCCCAAATATCAGCCACAGCCAACCTTTCTGATCCTACTTATTTATCCACTGGTAAAAAGTTCTACTGTACATCTTTTTTTTTTATTAACTCACTAGCCTGTTGTAAGTGGATCTACCTGAAATTTTGGAATGTTGGTGGGGTTTTTGCATTTATATCTCTTAAAGGGCCTCCTCCCCTGCAACCCAAATTCATATTCAAAAGAGGTCTAAAAACCAAAACACAACAGAGTTTCATTGCTATATAAAAATCAGGCGATTCACCAGTAGAAGAAAATCCTTTAAGCAAAACTTTACTGCTGCCCTCCTAAATCTGCAAAACAGGGGTTAACTCTAACAAGAATATGCTGCTTTTTCTCATATGTAATCAAATATTTAAGCACAGAATAATGGATCAACTACACGATAGTTATGATTTACAATGCAGACAAGAGTTCTGTTTGAGAACAGAGGAAATCCATTTATAGGATATAGTTGTTTAAATGGTCTCTCTAGCAGCAAATCATTATAATCACTTGGGCTACATCCCACTTCTTGTTGGCACATTTTTTTATTACTTCTACCTACCAGTAACAAAAGAACTTTTGAATCAAGCTCTTCCAGTCCCAGAACAATATTCTTTAATTGCAAGCATTTATTTTCACCACAAAAAGCCATAAAATTCTTCCCCTACCCCTTACTTTTCTTAACCTTTCTGCTTAGATAATTTCTTGTAGATAATTGCAAATATTTTCTGTTCTCAGGCCTACAGTGCTTCTGCTGATGGTTTTGCTCTTGCTGTATCACAGTATACTCTGAACATGGACTGGATGAAAGTGATGCATTATCCCACGTTTTCCAAAGATTATCTATAAAGTTCATTGTGCTAAGACAGAGTGTAGTCAGTGAGAGCAAACATGCAAACACACAATATATAAACAGATACTACAACCTGATAAGGAATATTTCACAACTACATGAAGATAAAAGAACAGCTTTGTAGGAAAGCTCTGAAAAACCTATTAATTACTTCATTTAGCAGGACTGTCTTTAGTCTTCAGCCTCCTCTTCATATGGACAGACATTGCTAATAATTTAAGTGCAAATCAGCTACATAAGGACAAACTCTTTCATCAGAACTCTTGGTTGATATTTATGTGCAGCAACATTATATTGAAGCTCCAAAGACTTTTCTCAAAGTTTCAAATAGGTCTCATGAGAAGGAAGCAACATTGTTTGGGTTTCCTAGGAAAGCAACATGCATTGTTTTAAAGATTATGTCGAGTCAGTATTGCCCAGAAACTACCCGAGTTCAAGATGTCTGATGCAAACACAACTTGCCTGTGCAAATAAAACAAAACAAAAAAAAAATAATGATGCTAAAAATAACACTTCTACAGCAGTGAGAAAGCTAAAAGCTGACTCCAAATGCTTTGTAAGCTTACAAGGTCTGGTAGCAATGCAGATAAATTGCTACAAACTTGAATTGAGAGTTTGCAAGGTAATGTGCCAAAGGGAGCTGAACCACAGCTGGACAGTGAAAGTCCCCAGTGGGTTTACAATCCAGCAAGACTGACAGTATAAAAACTGTGACTCAAATTAATTTGGAAATGAGTCATCATGGCACTGAGTCCTAACTGACAAGAATGATTTAATGCTCCAGGATGCTGCCATACTGAGAAAAGGGGAAAAAGCAACTTCACAGCAACTTCCTGTGAATACACTACTTTTTCCACACTTAGAAAATATGGTGGTCTGTTTGCCTAGAGAAAAAACCTCCAGAAGTTTTTCAAGCACAGCTGACTTATATGAATCTAAAAACTCTCTATTAAAACCACGGGGTTTTGCCTGTAATGCAAACACCATAAATACAAGGCTAATTCACCTGCACACAACTGCTAAGGGCAAGATGATTAACTTACAGTACTAACATGAAAAATGTAGTGACAAAAACTGCATTTGCAATTGGAATCAAATGTCCAAGACATGTGGAACCTGACATTTTTCTCCTACAGGCCAAAGCCTGTGCATACACTGATTGCTGAATTCAGGATTGTACCAATATAGCAAATAACTGCTGTTACATTACAGACTGACTCACAGATTTTAAAGTATAACTCTCTTTAGCAAAGGCTCATTCCTTTCAGAGTACTGTCAAATTTATTTGAAGGAGAAAAAAGCATGTGTTTACAAACCAACTCTGGTATGCACTATGTTGAAAAGAAGTCTAATTCCTAACAAAACCTTCTCTTTAATTCTCCCTTATTAAAACAAACCCTAAGAGTTAACAGTATTTCATGATACAAACATTTACCTGACAGAGATTAATGTAAATCTTGTAGCAAAAGGAAATACTTATGCTGTGAAAAGTACCCTTACTTAACCTTCACTCTCCCTTCATATAAGCAAAAAGCAGCCATCAACTCACGGGTCTGTTTTCCCTGTTTTCCACCTGCTGGGTGGGGCATTACCCCACACAATTCCACTGCCTGAACTGGAAACACAAAAGATAAACTGTATTTGTTGAGCAGCTTCTACAGTCCTGACTTTTAAAATGTTTTCCAACAACCAACTCAATCCTTTCCCTGGAAGGCCAACCTTCACCTTTGCAGAAATCACTGACACTGTAATGCTTAGAGGAGCCTCCTTCAAGTAAGTAATTTTTGTTGAATGCATTTATTTGAAAGACTACAGTCTTTAAGTACTAACTGCATGTACTTCAACAGACTAAAATGTTACTTATTGAAATCATACAGAGACAGTAAGGACTGACCTGCACCCCCACCATCTCCCCCTGCCACACACATGGAGACTCCTCAATTCTGAACCCAGCATAAAGCAATTCCCTCCTAGCCTGAACACTATAATAAGGAACAACAAGGAAGGCAACAATATCCTCCAGATGTTTCTGATATGTACATTTCTGACTTGAAATCTGAAGTGAAATGGATTTCAAAATTCTTGAAATAGGTAGGTAGAAAAGATTCAATACTGATACTACTCACTGCTGTTTATAAGCTGCTTAAAAAAAAAGAAACAGTTTAAGAAAGGAAAAAGCACGTTTTTAAAATAGTCTGGAGAAAAATATATACATAGAGTTGCACAACTATAGTTACAAGGTTACAGCTGGATACTTTTTCTAAGTAAGGTCTAAGACCTTAATCACCACTGAAAGCTTGCTCTTTACTAAGACAGCACACAATTGTGAAACAGTTTCTATTTCACGGGCACATAAAGCATTCCCAGTGTTCTTGAGATAAAGTGAAAATATGTAGTCTACAACATCGATACTTTAAACTAAGAACAGCCTCTGGTTACCTTTTATTAAAGAAGAAAGTAGAAATCCCTATGTTGATCTCATTCCTCTTATTTTTTTATTTAACAGCATTATAGTTGTAGTTAGGATAGGATAGGATAGGATAGGGTAGGATAGGATAGGATAGGACAGGATAGGATAGGATAGGAATGGAATAAATAGAATAGAATAGAATAGAATAGAATAGAATAGAATAGAATAGAACAGAATATTCAGTGGGAAGGGATCTACAAGGATCATCTTGTCCAACTGCCTGACCACTTCAGGGCTGCCCAAAAGTTACAGCACGTTGTTAAGGGCACTGACCAAATATCTGAGGCACTCACAGACTGGGGACATCGACCACCCCCTAGGGAGCCTGTTCAGTGTCTGACCACAAGAAATGCCTCCTGATGTCCAGTCTGGCCCACGTGCTTGTTTTAAGTGAACTTTGTGTGCATCCCTCTATAGCTGTGACACCACAGGGGCTCGGGGTTCACACCAGGACCAGCTGCTTGTCCCCTGGAAGAAGCGATGGATCGCTGGGACCACGCACTGAGCTGCCCCGGAGATGAAACCAGAACACAGCAGTGAAGGATTAAATTATAATGCCAGTGGGAGCCCAGCAGTGGGATCGCCC
>VWZD01004318.1:318535-336336 GCA_013396695.1 Sakesphorus luctuosus
GGGCGGGAGAGGCTCATCCGCTTCCTGGATCACCGCGCAGGCATTACCGCTTCCGGGGAGCGCCGCCGGGCCGCCCGGAAAAGCGGGATGCAGCCCCGGGATACAGCGGGGAGCGCGGGCCGGGGCTGGGATGGGATGGGGGCTCTTTGCCCCTCGCCCCGGAGGGAGCACCGCGGGGCAATCAGAGCCCCCCGTCGTGAAAGACAGAATAGTCAGGGTCGGAAGGGCCTTATGGGATCATCGCCCTGTCTTGTCACCCGGAGCGGGGACACAGGAGCGCATCCACGTGCGTTTGGGATGTCTCCAGAGGGGGAGAGTCCACGCCCTCCCCGGGTGGCTCTTCCAGCGCTCTGACACCCTCAGCGTGGAGTTCTTGTGTTGAGGTGGAAGCTCTTGGATTTGATTTATGGCCGTTCTTCCTCGTACTGTCGCTGGGCACCCCCAAAAGCGCCTGGCACCGTCCTCTGACACCTTGGAGACATTTACATGCATTGATGGGATCCCCTCTCAGCCNTCACAGACTGGGGACATCGACCACCCCCTAGGGAGCCTGTTCAGTGTCTGACCACAAGAAATGCCTCCTGATGTCCAGTCTGGCCCACGTGCTTGTTTTAAGTGAACTTTGTGTGCATCCCTCTATAGCTGTGACACCACAGGGGCTCGGGGTTCACACCAGGACCAGCTGCTTGTCCCCTGGAAGAAGCGATGGATCGCTGGGACCACGCACTGAGCTGCCCCGGAGATGAAACCAGAGCACAGCAGTGAAGGATTAAATTATAATGCCAGTGGGAGCCCAGCAGTGGGATCGCCCAAGAGGGTGTCTCGCCGCTCGCAACTCTCCACCACGAGCAAACCCACACAGAGCTCGCCGGCAAGAAGTTTGGGGTTCACGATTTATTGCCATATCCCAGCCTCTTCCCGTATGCACCTGTAAGGGTGACACCCGGTTTATTTACTACAGAAACAGCCCCAAGTTTGCGCAGTGCCAATAGAAGGAGGGGAAAGCCCCCGAAGGAACAAACCCCCCATCAAACCCCCGGCAGGCGCCGCATACCCCGCGGTGGGAGCTGCAGGAGAGCCCCCAAAACCTGCCCTCCCCCCCGGCACGACTCACAGGTCACGATGGGCTTGTTCTCCATGGTGTAGATCACCGGGGGCTTCTCCCTGCCCTCCTCCTCCTCGGCGGGGTCCATGAGCGGGCGGGGTCGTCAGCCCCGGCTCCCCCGCCCGCCCGGCGCCATGGAAACAACGCCGGGGGGCTGGGACGGGGCGGGGGCGAGGATAGTGAGGATGATGATGGGGAGAATGATGACGATGATGATGAGGGGTGAAGCCGCCGCTGTCCCCNGAGAGTCCACGCCCTCCCCGGGTGGCTCTTCCAGCGCTCTGACACCCTCAGCGTGGAGTTCTTGTGTTGAGGTGGAAGCTCTTGGATTTGATTTATGGCCGTTCTTCCTCGTACTGTCGCTGGGCACCCCCAAAAGCGCCTGGCACCGTCCTCTGACACCTTGGAGACATTTACATGCATTGATGGGATCCCCTCTCAGCCTTCTCCTCTCCAGGCTAAGCAGGCCCAGCCCCTGCGGTCTCTCCTCGTAACTGGGATGCTCTTTAACAAAGGTGAATATTTAAATTTGTGGCAAGGCTTCTGTGAGGCTCTGGTGGCGTTCACAGGCTCGTAAAGGGGCAGAGCCCTTGTCTGGGCTGCTCCTGCGCCCCAGGGCAAAGAGGGGTCTGGAGGGATGTTTGGGACAAAGGCATTGCCAATTTTCCAGCTGGATTCAGCCTCTGCTCACCACCTGTGAATAATGCTCTTTGGCAACCTGGGCCAAGAGAAGAGCAACAAGGCTGGTGAAGGGACTGGAGCACAAGTCCTATGGGGAGAGGCTGAGGGAGCTGGGGGTGTTTAGCCTGGAGAAGAGGAGGCTCAGAGGTGACCTCAGCACTGTCTGGAACTACCTGAAGGGAAGTTCTGGCCAGGTGGGGGTTGGTCTCTTCTCCCAGGCACTCAGCAATAAGACAAGGGGGCACGGGCTCAAGCTCTGCCAGGGGAAATTGAAGTTGGAGATCAGAACAAAATTCTTTGCAGAGAGAGTGCTCAGGCATTGGAATGGGCTGCCCAGAGAGGGGGTGGATTCCCCATCCCTGGAGGTTTTTCAAGTGAGCTTGGCCGTGGCACTGAGTGCCATGATCTGGTAAAGGGACTGGAGTTGGCCCAAGGGTTGGACTTGATGATCTCGGAGGTCTTTTCCAACCCAATCGATTCTATGATTCTGTGATTTTATTTTCTGTTCAGGTTAGGAAAAGAGACACACAGGACTCTGTGGCACCTGCTCCATCCTTCAGAGCACAGATCATCCCCATGGCTGTCCTCGGTTTAAACAAAAATAAGTGCATTAGGGATCATATTTTCCACTGACTTCAAGCACTGAAGTTTTGTTGCAGGCTGCCTTAAAGATATGCTTTACAGATCACAGTAAATCAGGCCCTGTAATTCACTTGTCGCCTTTTTGGAGCATGGAAACCATGAAAAAGAAAGGGTGAGGAGTTGTATATATGGGGTGTGAGCCCAGAGGGAATCATAGAATCATAGAACTGATTGGGTTGGAAAAGACCTCCGAGATCATCAAGTCCAACCCTTGGGCCAACTCCAGTCCCTTTACCAGATCATGGCACTCAGTGCCACGGCCAATCTCACTTTAAAAACCTCCAGGGATGGGGAATCCACCCCCTCTCTGGGCAGCCCATTCCAATGCCTGAGCACTCTCTCTGCAAAGAATTTTGTTCTGATCTCCAACTTCAATTTCCCCTGGCAGAGCTTGAGCCCGTGCCCCCTTGTCTTATTGCTGAGTGCCTGGGAGGATTACAGGGAACAGGGAAGAGCACATAGCATGGGCAGGAGAATAAGTGGAAGTGAAGGAGATGCAAGTGCCAAACTGTCTCATTCAAAGGAGACACAACCCTAAGTGTTTACTTTTCCAGAGCAAGGCACAGCAGTTACAATGTATAAGTGAATATGGCCCTTGAAGTTTAAGGGTTTATAATGTTGGGGTTTTAAATGCATAGAAATAATATGCTATTACATTTCTGTTGGGTCTAACTAGTTATATTAGTTATATCAGGCTTTAGTACTCATAAAATTGACCCTTGCTTTACTGTAGGCTGAGATGCCATTCCTTTGTTTTAAATAAATCTACTGTTTGCCTTGGTCATCTGAAGTTTCTTCACAATCAAGAAACCCAAACTTAGAGGATTTACACTTAGTATCTTAAATGGGAGCAAATAGATACAGAAAACTATATTGAAAGTAGTCTACCTTAGGGGATAAAAACCAAAAACCACTGCATACATATGTAAAACCAAATGTAACCTAAGGTAGAACTATAAATAATCTGTGTATTAATCATAACTTTTTATTGCACAGTTACATCATGTGCAGGTGGTTTGAGTGTTCAAGGATTTACAGAAGTCAATTTGTTTAGCATTTTCTTTCAATAAAACCTTACCATGTTTTCTGGACTTACAGTGTTGTTTCAAAAATAATTAAAGCACCCTTGTAACATGTTTCATTCCATACTGTTGCTGAATATTCCCAGTTTTATCTCTACTGTTTTACTTTGGGGATTAATTGTTGTTTCCAAGTCTTTGAGTATTTTCACTGTATTTGCACAGAACTTCTCTTTCCCCTTGGTTGTATCAAGACTTGTTTCTTTGGCATGGTACAATACAATATTCCTTACAAAGCCAAATTTTAAGAATCTTGTAAAGCACAATAAAATGTTATATCTGATTTTCAGGTTTAGGTGAGTAGCTGGACACTTTTTTTTAATGCTGTGAGGGTCAAGACATATTGGGGCATGATTTTATTTAAAAAATATCAGCACATGCATCATTTTACAGTATAATAAATATATGACAAATACACGATTTACTGAAACAGAAAAGAAAAACAGTGTTATAGGCACATGCAAAAAATTACAAATTCCTCACAGCAAACTCCAAAGTAACTAATTTTATGCATCTGTCAGATGGTTCTGCACAGTCCTTAACAGCACAGGTAGGGAAACAGGCAAACCCAAGTAAAATGTGCTTATCTCCTTTTCTCACAGATTAGAGCTAAGGTCCATAGTTCATTGGGATTAATCTTTTAATCACCCCAGAATCTGATATATATTCAATTTCTTCTCTAGTTCATCTTGTCCCGCCACCCCTGCTCACCCCTCCACCTCCCACCCCGCCAAAAAAGGAGACAGACACATTAATATAAGCAAGGAAATCCAGAAGACTATGGAAAACAACTTTTTACTGTGTTCTCGGGTGTTTAATTGCCAAAAATACTTGAAAATCAATTTGACAGAAAAGTGAAATTGGTCTCTGATGGAAACAGTAGATCTTTTATACCAAAATAGACAGAGAAAAAAAAATAAAGCATTTGGAAATTGAGGCTTGGACTATTTTGTACTTTTATGTTGCATTTTGAAATTAATGGATGAAATTTCCTTTTGGGGAAAATGTGGCAAAGGGAAAAAGGGACCACTTGAATGGCAATACAGTTTTCTTTTTCCTCTTGCCTTTAAATCAACAATGTCTAAAATACTCTCTATTTCTACTAGAAACCATACATGGCTTAAGTGAACACTAGTTTTTTATCCACAAAGATACTATAGACACCAAGCCATCAAAGTGCTATAGTTCTCTCCAGTTTTTCTACCTTATGTGGTTGGTAAGATCAAAGTTCATTCTTGCCTACAAATCAGTCTCTTTAGCAAAGCAATTAGAGAATTCTCTTCACCATTTCAGACTGTTGGGTATCAGGTGCCTGAAACTTTTTTGTAGCCACATTAGCAGAGCAGAATTATGTCTGCACTTTGAGGAGGCAGAAAGAGAGGAGGAGCTGAACTTGAGGACGTTTATGGCCAGACAAAGCCTGTACAAGTAGTTCTATGTATCAGCATTATCATTTCTGTTCCAGCCATAGGCTTAGTGCCCAAGTAGGTCACAGCTAAGATGGATTCTGACTTTGAGGCACAGTATAAAGAAGTCAAGAGGCATATGTGTGGCTGGATGAGGAGATTGCATGTATGTAACCAGAACAAGAAAACTTTCCTGGTTTCCAAGTCTGTGCATCTCGTCTTCCTCTGGGTTTCAGGTTGGTTTGAACAGAACTGCACACCAGCAGTTTCTTTCCATCCCTACTCCACAGCCTGGTGTCTGTGCAAAGCCATCAGAGCTGTGCTGGCTGGTCAGAGCTGTAGCACACACCACTGACTCACTTAGATGAGTATTTACAGGAACAGAATCCCAAAGGGATGACAGCACTCCAGCAGGAAAAGCGACCTCAGAAAATAATGGACTCTCTCTCTTTGCTCAACTGCACTTCAAAAACTCTCATTAGCAATAACTGGTGTCTACTCTTCCAGCTTTCACTTTGTATGTGCACTCTGATGATGCAGTCATGTCACCTCCCCCTCATCTCACAGGTCCTCTCTGCAATAGGGTTTATAAGCCATTGTAGAGAATTTAAAATCTTCGCCATCAAAATGTTGCACAGTTGCAGCTGTTCTTCTGTAATGTTTCGTCTTATTGATGACTTAGAGATTTATACACCCAATAGTCACTGCCATCAGGCACTGCCATCAGGCACTGCCATCAGTATCACATGGCTTGTTTTGGGTTAGGCTAATTTTGTGGGCTATTTCTGTGGCTTTTGGGAGCTCTCCCTCCTGGAGGAGGAATGAAGTCTGACTTGAAAGGTGGGGACTGTTTCAGGGAAAGCAACTGGTTTCAGGTGTGCTGTTTGTGTATATTTTACAGTGATTAATATAAACAAAAGGTTAAATTTCTCATTGTCCTTTTCTATGATACTTCATATGTTTTGCAGCACAAACCCACATGGCACTGGTGTCAAGCAAAGAGGAGAAGTGAAGATAGCCCACACCTTTTTCTGCCTCTTAATTTCCATTTCTTTCGTTTCCCCTCACTCTTACTCTGCTACTTATTTGTTTAAATTATATTCTCTGCAAAGCAGGACAAGGAATTTCATTGCCTCTCTAAAATACTTAGCACTTTAACTTGACCAAAATAAAATAAAGCTGTTCCCCTAAATACAGTATCACAGAGATTAATGAGCTCGTAACTGCAAGAGAGGGAGGAGTGGTTTTGTGAGGAATTGGATACTGTGTTTCAGATCTCCCTAGGAGTGAGAAGGTTAATAAACCTTGGCTCATTGTTACAACCTTAAATCATCCTAAAACATCATCTCAGTCTTCAGGTCCTTATTGGGACACCCCTTATTGAACTTCTTTCAAATATTTAAGCAACAGGAAAAAGGAAGGAAAGCAGTTAAAATGTTTCACTGATTGCCTTATGTTTTCATGGAATGTCCACTACAGGGGAAACTCCATGTTTGAAAATGTTCCTGATGAATTTGAAAATTGTATCAACTGTCCTGTTTTGGGAAGGCAGAGAGAGAAAAGAATTTAAACAGAAAAAATAGTGTTGATGAAAGAAAACAATCACCAGCAGGCAAGGGTGTGATAAGAGGAAAATAAAAGTCCCATGCCAGGTTTTGGCCAGGGTGAAGCCAAACCAGCAGTGTCCACAGTGCAATTTGATTCCCCCTCTCCAGTGTTGTCTGATGGCCTGTGAGATAATGGGGCCCAGGGGTATCATGGTAGATCCTGGGATCCCAGGGTTTGCTAGCAATAACAGTCATGAATGTGAAATTCTTCGTATCCTTTAATTAACATAAAATCCAAATAAAGCTGTTCCATGAAAAGTCTTGTCTTTATAGTCTCCATATCTGACCACACTGTAACATTTCTACTTCTTGTGGTGGGTTGGCCCCAGCCAGCAGCCACACAACCCCCTGTTCCTCCATCCCAATGGGACAAGGGGAGACAAGAGGAAGAGTAAAGGTGAGAGTGTACATGAGTTGAGATTAAAACAGTCTAATTGGTGAAGACAAAAATGAAACAAAGGAAATCATTCACCACCTCCCACACACAGACTGATACATAAACAGAAGCTGCCTTGGGAGCCAGAAATCTCCCTTCCTCTTCCCTTGTTTTTACTGATGACCATGACCTTATGGTACTGTGTTGTATGGCATGGGAAAGCCCTTTGGGAATGAGTTTTCCCAGCTATGTCCCCTCACAATGTCTTGCCTACACCAATGACTTGCTGGAGTCTCCTCCAGCAAGGAGGAGACAGCTTGATGCTGTGCAAGCTCCATTCAGCAACAGCCAAAACTTTGGTGTGTTGGCAACATCACTTTATTCCCAAATTCAAATCGCAGCCACTGTTAACTCCATGCCAGCCAGACCTAATGCAATATATAAACAATTTAGGTCATCATGATGCCAAATTACAATTGAGTAAAGAGTACTGAGGAGGTCTTCCCAGAGATAACAGTGTAGGCACAGAAATGAGTAGCAGTTACACTGTGCCCAACTCTGCTTGTTTTTACATCAGTCTCATTTAACACATTGGGTTGGTTTCCCTGAGATGACTTGGTGTGGGATTATGCCAGAGATATTAATGAAATAACATCCCAACTTTGACACAGTGTCACCACTACTTAAAACAGAGCCTGCCGGCAGATGGACAGTTCTGGGTGAAATGGTAGGAGAAAGCTTATATATCTGGTTTTATACCAAAATTTCAAATCCTGTCTGGCCTGAAAATGATTACAGAAGAGCAATCTCAAGACAAAAAAAAAAAGAATATTTGAATGTTCAACTTTATGTGGACAGTAGCAAGGTTTGGAGTGAAAACTTCTGAAGGAATTTCTATAGAAAACCTCCTTCAGGCTGAGAATCAACTTTCACCTATGTGGAAAGTTCAAAGAAACTTTTGCCAATAAGGTTAAAAGATAAATCCTTCCTTGTAGGGATTTCTCACTTTTTTCTTTGATACTTTTGGTAATTAATATTTAGGGGAGAAAGGGCTATTGAAGTCCACAAGCTTCCACTAAAATGGCCTTCACTTATACAGTGTTTGGGATTAGAAAGGTCTACTTATTAACTGTAACTAAGTTTTATAGATGTACTTAAGGAAACCTTATCCCAAAGGAAAACTTATTCAAGGAATCAGGAGAGAAGGAAAGGTATAGTTTCATGTTTTCATTTCAATTTGTGTCAGCAGTCAGAGAACTGGCACCCAATGGTGCAGTCAGGTGCCACCAGGATGCCAACCCCTGGCCACCCCCTGTCCCAGTGGGTTTAGATGCATGTTCAGATAATTCCTGTTACTCAAACTCCCAGGAAAATGAGACACAATATGTTTGCCCCATTAAGTAATTAACTGAAGTAACTCCTTTACATGTTAAGTATTTTCATTTCTTTGCCTAGACTTGGAGATTTTTAGGTGAACAGTGAAACCAGAAGTTACTGCTTTATGCATTTGATGTCAGCTTAGCAATGGCATTTCACCTTATTGCACAACAAAAGAAAAAATGTGGTGGATGCACTCTACAATTAATGAATTTGTGTATGAAAGAAAATAAAAATTAATGCTTACTTAACTTTTTGTCATCTCTGGGTTTTAATGACTAAAACACTTCTCTATCCAGTCAGTTGGTTATTTTTAACTGAATAAATTTTCCATAAGAAATTCTGCTTTTAATTATTTAATGAATTCACAACCACCTGGAGAAACATAGAAAAAACTGTCAATGTTTTTATATTTCAGAAAATAATTTTATAATATTGTAAAATTAATTCTTTTTTTCCAAAATGAACACTTAAAAAGCTACCTTGTCTTTTTAAATTAGTACGTGAGCCACAAATCATTCATGGTACATAATATTCAGAATTTTGGCTTTTTATTTCGTATTATTGGGAGAAGAAATCATCAACTAAAGTGCATTTAATAGCAACAAAAGCAGGATGGGTAATTATTTCCACAGTAGCTCTAATCTGTCTGTAGATTTCTGTCTGTGTTTCTGCAGGGGAAGGTGCTGTGTTGTGTAGGAAGGTAGGAAAATATGGGAATGCAGAGAAGGGGATTTGAATTTTGTGGAAGAGACGTGTGTGTCCTTGTTCTGAAACCCCTAAATTACCACTATGACAATGAGAGGGACAAAGCTGAAATGTGGGTCAAAGACCTTCAAGAAGAATCAGGAAAAGTTAACAGCCTGAAGAAGTAGAGAGGGGAAAAAATCTTAGAAATGCTTATTTATTTTAAATCCTCATTATATCATGGAAACCATTTAAGGAAGAAGTCTAAAGAAAAACTGGCCAGCAAGCCAGAGCAGAACTGCTGACTGTGTCACAAGTGCACTCAGTAAAGAAGAACAAGTTCAAAGCATGAAATTCTGAGTATGGAAGTATAAACATCAGCAGAATGTTTATGTTAGGTGTCTAATGGTGCCAGCAGCTGGGCTTTCCCCCCGGTACCCCATGAACAGCACAAAAGAAAGAAGAGGAAAAAACAGAGGTGACAGCCCTTATCCCAGGCTAATTCCAAACATCAGAGGAATTCAAGCTGGTGATGTCTGCAGCTCTCCTCAGAAGTCATTTGTATCCATTCCCGAGTCACTCAAACTCCTTTAGAAAGTAACCAGCAGCAGTGCAGTGATCTTGGAGCTTTCACAGCTCTGCTGAAATCCAAACAACTTTTCAACCAGCACTGGCAGAAACAAGGTCAGGTGCCAGCAGGCAGAGAAGGCTCTCAAACCCCAGGAGTTCCTGCGGCTCTGGACTATTTTCAGGATGGACCTGAACTGCAAAACAGAAACACTTTGACTGCCAGCACGGAGGGCTAATTAGATGGTCTGGAACATCAAGATCCAAATCAACAGCATCCAGCAGTCTCCCCAGCTTTTCATGGGTGTTATTCCCTGTGTCACTCTGCTCTGATCCTGCTCCCTAAGCAGCCCCCTTTTCCTGCTCTCCAGCCCTGCTGAGCCCCCAGCCACTGTAGCTTTATGAGATCAGCAGCTCTTGATGCATGTAAATCGAAAGAATTCTCCTCACTCAAGAGAGGTTTGTGTGAGCAGTTTCATTCTCATTTATGCCAAGAGTCTGAGTGGCAGAGAGTCCAAGGAGGAGTCACAGGATGCTCACAGCCCAAGGTAGTTTTCAGCTTCCACTTGAGACTGGAGACCTTAGAAGAAAAGGGCTTCTTGTTTGGCTGGAAAGTTACAGAATCCTGAGAGGATTTAAAAGAACAGAAAGATACCAATTTGAACACTTGGCTGTATTTTAGAAAAGGAGGAGGAGGAATACACCATCACAGGATGTTTGCATGCACAGCTCAAGTGCAGGGGCTCTGGTACCACCAGCAGCAAGGTGACTGCATTGCCAGACACAGGAAACCTGTCATGGGGGCTTAAAGATAGAGTTATATATTTAACCTGTGCACAGCCAGAGAGCTCCCTGCTTACAGCTCATGAAATAAATCACTATTATTTAAGTGGTTTTACCAACCATGCACTGCAGTCTGCACCTGTTCACCTTCAGCTGGGGACTGGACAGATCTAAACACAGACAATCCTTTCCTCCAGCACATGTTCATCACTATTCATTTTCACTTAACATACTAGATATGGGGTTATTTCTAGAAGTCACTTAAAAAAACCCCACATTACAGAAAACATTAATAAAATAAACATTTATCAGATAATTATGTTTCTGAACAAACATATCTTAACAGTAGCTTTGGGTTGTAACTTCATTTATCCTGTCACTTAGGACTAGCTTCTGAAGAGTACTGAGGATGGTAAGAACTACATGATAACATTTCTAATTCAATTTTCTAGACAACAAGGATCTATTCTAAGGATCTTCCTGTGATCTCTGTCCATCACATCAGCCTGGGGAAGAGCTCACATGCATCCAAGGCATGATGTAAAATGGGTGGTAAGAAGGAAGAAGGAAATCTTTTATAGCGAGTTACACCATCATTTAAATACTCTTCTCTCTGTTCATCAAGGGAAAACTGATTTCTGAATTAGCATGTAAGAAGTCGTTAGTTGTTAAATTAAAATGCATTATTAATTAGAAATTAGATTCCCTTGCAAGCAGGTTCTCCCTGGGTGGCAAAAGTGAAGTACTACAAAAATAATGAAGTCTGAAGAAGAGACCCAGAAAGCCACCACCATATGCCTAGAGGTAAATATTCCAAAGAGAATCCTCCACTTGAGAATCTTTGTCTTTTTTCTGCTCTAGATCAGTAGAACTCTGTTCTGTAGTGACATGACAGGTATAACCTGTTTGTATGGAGAGAGGACAGCTCATATGCATGAACTGGAGTGTAGTTACAAAGGCAGCAGATGTTTTCCTGTGCTGGAGCAGGGATGGACTCTGGGTTTTGGCATCTGAAGTGTTTCCAGAAGTGAGCCCCATTAAGAAACCTTTTTCTTATACCACCATCAAATGGTAAATTAACACTAGCCTTCCCTCTTAAAGAAAAGACTTGACAATCCAAAATGTCCTGACAGCAGTTCCCCTCACAGAAGGTTAAACTGACAGGGTTCATGTGATTTCATTGAGAAGGAGGACTAAGCAATGAGAGACACAACAGTACGGGAACTTCTGAGATCACAAAGACATCCAGGACACTCAGGCTTTTTCCACCACAGGTTTCTATTTCAAGGTTTGATCCTATTAGACCCTGGTGCTCTTAGTAATAAGGCTACTGAGACAGCTGTAAAATAAAATATATCATTGACAAGAGAGAAAGGACAATGAAATCTTTCCGTCAAGTCTTGCTCTGACCGCCACTGCCCCCCAAATAATACAGCACTAAATATTTCTAACATAGGATGAATGCTACATAGATCCACTGTCCTGTAGCAGCCCTGCAAACAAACCTTCACTACTTTCAACACCCTATTAGTTTTTTCAGCTGTGCCTGAAGATGGAAAGGCACCGTGAACCTTGCCCTAAGCACCAAACTGAAACTAAGTAAACTCTAACCCTCCACAGTGAGTTGATGATAAATGAGAACAGGTTTCCTCTTCCAAGTGGAATAGCACAATTCCATGGTTTCTTTTTGGTAAAGGTACTATATAGTTATGATGTTTTGGTTTGTATCTTGGGTGGGGGCAGGTTCTGGTTTGTCACACCAAGTCCAAAGCCATTTGCTGTTCTGGTGGGTGGGTAAACAAATCTCTCCCTGCCTGGGGGGCAGCCAGAGGGGAAAATCTGGGTGTACTGGTGGTTTGGGTGACACTACTGAATCTGCTGAGACCTCTGAGAAGCCCAAGGGAATTAAACACTTGACTCCCATCAGCCTGAAAAGGAAGTCATGTGCCTAAGCCTATTAGTGCCTGTAAAATTCCCAGACCTAATATTAGCTCCAGAGGTTGCTCCACTGAGAGATCCTTTTGAGAATAAGAAAAAACCCATATTGCTTCCATGTGACTTGTTCTCCCTAACCACGTTATCACACTGGAGTTCACAGCAATAATTTATGTTCCAGTATGTGTGGTACTTAATTTAGATAGGCCAGCTGCTTTCTGGTATGGCTGCCAGGAAAAGAGTGCACAGTCTTAGGAAATAACAAGTTTTCAGGTTTCCCTTGACTGCCTTACTAGTCCTACAGGGGTGCTGGGGGGATGTTGTTTGTTTGTTCCCATCTGATAGGGAACTAACCCCGATATGAGCAAGTTTTCTCATACCAAAAATACGGAGTTCTGTTCTGTAGCACATGGCTATGTCTTGTCCACACCTCACAGCTGCAGAATATTCAAGAGCCCTTTCATGGTTGGCAGTTTGAGAAGGTTTCTCCATCCTTTAGTGAGCAATTAACATTAAATTAATCAGAAAAGAATTATGGGATTGGCCAGGTAAACTTCTATCATGTTCAGTTAGTGAGTCTTGGTCTGAGCATACCTGCTGGCAGAGAAAGGAAACAATGCTCCTCCATCCTGGTAGATTATGCCATTATAACCCCAATATATTCTCTGTGCTGAAAGGCTTCAACTTCTTAAATAATAGGGGGAATAATAAATTAAAGAAAATCTGAATTTTTGAATAAAGCTTTGTAAAAGATGGGAATTACATGATTATGTTCTAGGTGGAACAGGGGAAGAGCCAAGTAGCAAAACAGGAAAGAGCTTAGCCTGCCCATTCAGCATCAACTGCATTTTCCTTATATCTCATTTTTGTGCAATTGCTTAGAGTAAAACTTCACAGGTGGGAGAAAACCCACTTGTGCATCAAAAACTCAGCCTTGTTTCCTCAAAATTCACACTTCCCACAGTTGTTTGGAGAAAGGAGTAACCACAACGGGAAGGATTTTCCCCAGGAAGCCTCAGGGGATCAGCTCAGCTTTGTAGCACAGTGGACCCCACATAATTTACCCACAAAGCAGCTTTGCTGCACAAAGCCCAAGGGCAGCAGTCAGTGGTCATCGCTCTGTGGTCCTTTATCTACTGCCCTCTCTTGCCTACCCAGAGCTAAGAGGAACTGTACCAAATGTGTGGGGCTGTTTCCTGGCTGCTGATCCCTAAGGAGACAATTATACACCCCTCAGTCACCACAATGGGCTGAACAAGATTTAGCTCAAGTGATCCCCTCACCTTAAATGTCACCACCTAATAAATAGAAATGCTTGATGGGCAAACAAACTGCAGGACCCAAATTCTGCTGAATGAGTCCTGCCTGGTCAGATTATAAAGTGGAGAGTTTTGACCATATGGACTATGGCACTGCGTGGCCTTCCTTTCTGGAAACCACCACCAAAAGGCTCCCACTTCCCTGGGGTGATGGGGGAAACACAAATGGCAGGAGAGAGCCTGAACCACTGCCACGAGAGCCTTCTCTCCACAGACTGGAAGCAGCAGCCTGTAGCAGCATAGTAAAATGTACCGGCATGGTGGAGGTCTGTAATTAACACATGCAGCTTCCAGTCCTAATCTTGACTAGATAACTTTGCTCCAGCTGAATTAAAAGGTGGGGGGAAATAGGGAGTATAGCACTCTCCTACCTTTGACAAGGAGCTTTGAGCTGAGAGGAAGCATGTAAGAAATAGCATTTTCCTGAAAATACTTGTAGCATTTGGAATTTGTACTTCATCACAGACAAGGTAGAAGGAGATTTATGAGATTTCCTAAATCCTGAGTAGAATCATAGAATCACAGAATCTGATCGGGTTGGAAAAGACCTCCAAGATCATCAAGTCCAACCCTTGGTCCAACTCCAGTCCCGTCACCAGATCATGGCACTCAGTGCCACGGCCAATCTGCATTTAAAAATCTCCAGGGATGGGGAATCCACCCCCTCTCTGGGCAGCCCATTCCAATGCCTGAGCACTCTCTCTGCAAAGAAGTTTTTTCTGATCTCCAACTTCAATTTCCCCTGGCACAGCTTGAGCCCGTGCCCCCTTGTCCTATTGCTGAGTGCCTGGGAGAAGAGACCAACCCCCACCTGGCCACAACTTCCCTTCAGGCAGTTCTAGACAGTGCTGAGGTCACCTCTCAGCCTCCTCTTCTCCAGCACAAACACCCCCAGCTCCCTCAGCCTCTCCCCACAGCACTTGTGCTCCACTCCCTTCTCCAGCCTCGTTGCTCTTCTCTGGCCCCGCTCCAGCCCCTCAATCTCTTGCCTCAACTCAGGGGCCCAGAACTCAACACAACACTCAAGGTGTGGCCTCCCCAAGGCAGAGGCCAGGGGAAGGCTCACTGCCCTGGGCCTGCTGGCCACGCTATTTTTGATCCAGGCCAGGATGCCATTGGCCTTCTTGGCCACCTGGCCACACTCTTGGCTCCTCTTGAGCTTCCTGTCCCTCAGTCCCCCCAGGTCCCTTTCTGCCTGGCTGCTCTCCAGCCACTCTGTGCCCAGCCTGGAGCACTGCAGGGGGTTTTTGTGGCCAAAGTAGTTTCTTCCTTCTACTGATTTTCCTCCTAAATGGAGCAACCACTAGCACAGAGCTACTTGTTACTTCACTAGAGAAGTAAAAATCCGAAATGTCACAAGATAACGAGGCCACTGCTGAGTTTGGCTTTTGCAAATGCTGCCCTGCATCAGCAGAATGAAAAAGACAGTTCACATCACAAGTCAAAGCAAAGTAAAACGACCTGTCATCAGGGGCAACTGAGCTCTGCACTGTGTTCCATGCAATCCATGCCCTGGAGTCCTGCTCTCCATGTCCCATCGGTCACGAGCTGGTGTCTGTGCAGAGGCATTTACCACATTTACCAGGTATCACCTGCTTTGGGCACTCTGCTTTCTTGCAAGTGCCTCAGGAAGCAACATGTTTTGCCTTTCCAGCAGAGAGCTCCAGCCACACCATCTCAGATGCCACAGCTCCAGCCCCAGCAGGCTCATCATAGGGCCCACTGCAGTCCTGCCCCATTGGCACAAACTTTATCACAGCAGAACATAATGATGTTGGCAGTATAGGAGACTTTTACATATATATATATATATGTAATATAATGTGTTGATATCATGCCATACATCTTATTATATACTGATGTCATATTGTTATTTTTGTGGGTGACCAATAACCCTCAGCAATGAAGAAGGTTCTGTGGAGATGGGTGAGGGTGATGTGCCTGTGAAGTTCAGGGAATGAATTACAGAATGTTAAGGGTTTGAATAGACCTTAGAGATCATCTAGTCCCAACCTCCTCTAACATGGTCAGGGACACCTCCCCCTAGACCAGGTTGCTGAAGGCCTTATCCACCCTGGCTTTGAACACTGCCAGGGTTGGGACAGCCACAACCTCCCTGGGAAACCTGTTCCTGTGTCTCACCACCTTCACAGTAAAAAATTGCTTTCTAATATCTGATTTCCACTCTTTCCATTTGTATCCATTATTCCTTGTCCTATCACTACAGTTCCTGATGAACAGTCCTTCTCTGGCTTCCCTGTAGCCCCTTCAGATATTGTATGGTGCTCTGAGGTCTCCACACAACCTCCCCTGCTCCAGGCTGAAAAGCCCAAACATTCTCAGCCTGTCTTCAAAGGAGAGGTGCTCCAATTCTCTTATCAACTTTGTGGCCTCCTCTGGACTTGCTCCAACAGTTCCATGTTCTTCTTACGGTGGGGACCCCACATCTCCACATGGGGTCTCACAAGGGCGAAGTAGAGGGGGAGAATCACCTCCTTCCACCTGCTGGTCACGCTCCTTTGATGCAGCTCAAGACACTTTTGGCATTCTGGGCTGCAAGTGCACACTGAGGAGTCATGTTGAGTCTTTGGTCAACCATCACCCCAAGTTCTTCTCTGCAGGGCTGCTCTCCGTCCCTTCTCTGCCCAACCTGGAGGTGTGTCTGGGATTGCCATGACCCAGGTACAGAACCTCGTACTTCACTTTCTTGATCTTCATAAGCTTTGCATCTCCAGCCTCTGCAGCCTGTCACAGTCCCTTGATGCAGGGTGGGACCCACCCCAGCTGTGGCAAAGCAAGCTGCCTTCAGCTCAACACACAGGGACCGGAGATGGGCCTTTGGTTTAGATCAACAGCTGCCAACAGCTGAGTGGATCAACTGGTGGTTTAAATCCCTCCCCAGTTTAGACTGGCAGAGAGGGGCTTGAACATTACTCTCCATGTGTGGGATGTCTAAAAGAATCTAGTCAGAGTATTGGACTCTGACATATAATATTACACATTCACAGGTGTGATGAAATCCAGGAGAGTATTTCATTAACTCATGCCACAGCTATAAAACTTTTTCTACCTATAAAAATCTGTTATACTTACATAAAGTTTTGTTTCATAGAGGCAACTCTATCAAGCCTCTCAGGAACAGATTCCAGCCTTAGAAGCACGTAGAAAGTGCATTAGCCTGTTCCCCCCCCTCTAAAAGCCCTCTGCCCAACATAGCAGGAGTCAGGAGGGTGGCACATGTGAACCATGAACTCATTCCCAGTGCAGCAGCTGATTGTATCTGGTGTTGAGAACATAGCATTGCTTTTATGGAATTCCAGACTGTTTTCCCAAATATATCAATGCAGTAGTGGAAGAAAAAAAAGTGGAATTAGCAAGATGAGGGATTCTAGAAAAGCCACAAAGTGGTGCCACCAGTACCAGCCAGCTTCCTACTGTGTTTGCAGTTTAAGGAGAGGGTGTGTAAGAAGCCCCCACAGCTTAAAGATCACTATGGTGTGGACTACTTAGTACTGAAACAAACCACCTAACAACATTGCCTGTGCTTTCATGCAAGGAGCAGATGTGTTTTTCCATTTCCACAGCTCCCTTATATAGAGCTGACTGTCAGACACAGTGGTGACAAGCTGCCCCATTCACCCACCCCTGCCCATACACCCCACTGCTGGACACTTCTACATCTGTTGTGACATTTGGATGCATTTGTGGTGTCTGACACTGGTTGGTTCCATGTCAAAATCATCGCCCTTCAAAAATGAATTAAGGATCCAAGGAGATCCAGTGGAGGCACAGAGGTAAGAAAAGCTGTATTTGTGCAAACTGAAAAGTAACAGAAAAAAGTTTCTGCTTGCTTTGTCTTAGAATTGAAGTCTGTCCTTTCCACACAAAAGCTCTGCCCACACAGAGACACATGATGCAACTGATCTGTCATTTTAAGGCAGCTCAGCACCACTCAGAGTATTCAAAGAGGAAGGGACTAGGGAAAGGAAAACCTACAGGAGAAACTGAACTCATGGCTTGCAGTGTAGCAAAAAGAAGACCCAGGAATGCAATTTTACNCACACAAAAGCTCTGCCCACACAGAGACACATGATGCAACTGATCTGTCATTTTAAGGCAGCTCAGCACCACTCAGAGTATTCAAAGAGGAAGGGACTAGGGAAAGGAAAACCTACAGGAGAAACTGAACTCATGGCTTGCAGTGTAGCAAAAAGAAGACCCAGGAATGCAATTTTAC
>VWZD01004318.1:337174-397073 GCA_013396695.1 Sakesphorus luctuosus
AAAAGCCCTCTGCCCAACATAGCAGGAGTCAGGAGGGTGGCACATGTGAACCATGAACTCATTCCCAGTGCAGCAGCTGATTGTATCTGGTGTTGAGAACATAGCATTGCTTTTATGGAATTCCAGACTGTTTTCCCAAATATATCAATGCAGTAGTGGAAGAAAAAAAAGTGGAATTAGCAAGATGAGGGATTCTAGAAAAGCCACAAAGTGGTGCCACCAGTACCAGCCAGCTTCCTACTGTGTTTGCAGTTTAAGGAGAGGGTGTGTAAGAAGCCCCCACAGCTTAAAGATCACTATGGTGTGGACTACTTAGTACTGAAACAAACAACCTAACAACATTGCCTGTGCTTTCATGCAAGGAGCAGATGTGTTTTTCTATTTCCACAGCTCCCTTACATAGTGCTGACTGTCAGACACAGTGGTGACAAGCTGCCCCATTCACCCACCCCTGCCCATACACCCCACTGCTGGACACTTCTACATCTGTTGTGACATTTGGATGCATTTGTGGTGTCTGACACTGGTTGGTTCCATGTCAAAATCATCGCCCTTCAAAAATGAATTAAGGATCCAAGGAGATCCAGTGGAGGCACAGAGGTAAGAAAAGCTGTATTTGTGCAAACTGAAAAGTAACAGAAAAAAGTTTCTGCTTGCTTTGTCTTAGAATTGAAGTCTGTCCTTTCCACACAAAAGCTCTGCCCACACAGAGACACATGATGCAACTGATCTGTCATTTTAAGGCAGCTCAGCACCACTCAGAGTATTCAAAGAGGAAGGGACTAGGGAAAGGAAAACCTACAGGAGAAACTGAACTCATGGCTTGCAGTGTAGCAAAAAGAAGACCCAGGAATGCAATTTTACCTTTGTTTGTTTGGTTGGTTGGTTGGTTTTTTTTGGTTACAGGCTCATATAGGCTAAGGAACAGCTGATGGCCCAGGGGACCAAACAGGTACAGAGCCAGGCCAGGCTAATAGTAGAGGTAGAAACTGAAGCAATGACCTAACATTGAGCAGCAATCTGGCAAGAAATATGGTGAAGAAAGCAAAAATGCCAGGAGATCATCCAGGGGGTCTTGGTTTGCTGTCAGGTGGGAGTGTATAACGTTGGGGAACAGCCGAGAAAGGTCTTTATCTTCCAGTGAAAAATAGAAACTTAAAAGATGTCAGATTTGACAAATTGGTTTAATCAACAGCATCCATCCATACAGCCACCACGCCCCACTGCAGTCTCAACTTCTTAGATCATACAGCTTTGGGTTTACTTTGGAGGATTCTTCAGGAAAGGAAGATCCCTCCCCCCACTCTGATCATTTGGAGGAGCCAGGCAAAACTTTATATATTGCTGCCATAAATGCCTTGGTATTGCACTGTCCCTCCACCATTCTCAAGCACTGGCTGCGTGCAGGGAATGCCCATAGAGTTAAGCTTGTTCTTGCTCCCAGCCCCCACAGAACGATCCACCCAGATTATTGCTGCAGACGTGATCCCCTCACATGGATCAGTTTGCAGGACTGAGACCAAAAGGCATAAATGGAAATAAAACCAACCAAAGCAAAAAGAAGATAGCCCTTAGTGCATATTTAGTTACAAAAACGAGAGTGGCAAATACGAAAAGGATGCAGGTCTCCCAGTTAGGTTATTGGCTACTCAGTGAACACAGCAAAAATATCAGACACTGGGCCGTCACCCTTTTTCATTCAAGTACAGTTGAAAACCCCCTATGCCAGCATATAATGTACAAAATCACATACAGTTAAATAAGCAACTAAAAGTGTGAATGAGATTCTAATATACAGTACTTTCACACAGCCAAAGCTATTTTATTGTACAAGAGGAGTCTTTTGTGTTCATCTTTTTCTGAAAGCCCAATAAAACCAGCATGAACTACTTAAGCAAAATTTAAGAGACAATTTACAAAGTAATATTTGCATAGCACTGTAAATCTGCGTATTTGCTTGGGCACAGTTCTTATTAAAAACTACAGTAGGTGACAGGGTTGGGTTTTCTTAATAGTTTGTTTTTCACGAGATTCAGACACCTCTCTTCTGAACATCATAAAATCAAGTGTAGGAAATACCTGTAAAAATGTACAAAAATATATACACATGCACACTAAACACATACCCTGTATACAGTTTTTATTACTCATTAGATTTGGCTAATAACGATCATCTGGTACTTACACTTCCCTCCGAACGACAAGTTTGCAACAAATCAATCAGCTTAAGGATGGTGAGTTTTCTCAGAGAGAAGGTTTTCATTAAAGCTACAGTACTTGCTGGTGATCTGAGGAGTGAGGGCTGCGCTGGCAGCGGCTGCCGCACGTTCAGGCGAGTTCAGCATTCAGTTGTCACAAGGTACAGCTCGGACAAAGCTGAAGCAAAACAAAATGAAGGGACACAGCTTGGCTCTCCGCACAGATGCACATGCACGTTATAAAGGAGGTTCACAGAACCAGTTCATGCCTTGGGTAAAAAAAAAAAAAGTAATTCCTGATTAAGCTCTGCTACCTACTCTCCTTCCTCCTCAAATTAGATTTTAGTGTGATTTTAGTAAATCGGTGTGTTTCCCCAGAAAATGCATATTGGCCAAAATAAAAGAGAAATAAAACTTGGTTAAGACTGCCAGATGGCAGTGGTAGCTCCCATACCAAAGAGTATTTCTAATTTAAATTTTAAAAGTCCTATTATATTCTAACGTCTGCTGAAGTACCTATTTTTAAAATACATTTCCTTCTAAAAAGATAAAATGCTGTTTCTACTAATGTAAAGCCTTTTAGAAATAGACAATCCACTTCACTCAAGTGCTCTCAACAGTAAAAGTGCACACATTAACTTTCTTCACAGTTTCAAAAACTAAAGAGTAGCTGGTAACTACAGGTCTAACATTTTAAAAAATACAGGCAGCTTTTCATAAATCTAGAGAGGCTGAGGATAAAAGAAACACAATATGTTTGTCTTACAGATGCCAATCCATTGTCTTCCCAATTCCAAAGTAGGAAATATCTTCAAGTCATTTTCTGGTGACTAACAAATGCAGCACAGACCCTGTAACTCTGACTTCCAGAATGTTTTCCCTCAAAACCACAGCAGGTAAAAAAGCCCCACAACCAACAATCTGCAAGGATCTTGCTGCAGAGACTGCTGAGACAAGCAGATAAACTGTCCTTTGAGATAAACATGGGGGAGTGTGGCAGAATGAGAGTTGCCATCTCTAACAAACCCTTAAGATGAATTCTGCCCCCAATCACGTGAACATGGCAAGAGTTATCTTGCAAGTTGTCACTGGGAGGTCTCATATTCATATTAGAGTCAGACTTTTCCTCCCCCACACACACTTATCTCCGTTTGCAGAGCTCCTGGTAATCGCTCAGTTTTCTCAGAGAAAGAATTTGGCTGGACCTGTTGGTGTTCCTCCTCCCTTCAGTGATGCACCTTGCAGCTCTCAGCATGGCTGTCACCTGCTGCAAATCCCAGCTTCACTCAGCCCCAGGAGCCCTGGGGCCTCCCATTATGATCAAAAAGTTCAGAAATACAGAAACAAGTAGCTGGGACAAGTACAAATTCAGCATTCCTGTAACAGGGATGGGCTTCTTTGTGCAGGCATAAACCAGAACGTGTGGCAATCACCTGCTGTGAAACAGAACCTTCACACCAAGGGACAAAAGCACATGGCACCCAGAAGACACTGTGAGCTACAGCACTACATCCAGTCTTCGAAGGAGGTTGAGGAAGGAAATGTTCACTTTCATCTGCATTGTCCTCCAGCACCTGCATGAAACCCTTGGACAAGGTCTGCTCAAGCTTGGCTTCAGACTTCTTAATACTTCTCCAAGATGCCGAAATACAGGAGATGATCTGTCTTCAATCCGAAACACCCTGTGTAGTGTGGACTCAGCATTATTAAAAGCCTCCAACCCCACATTTCTGCAATCAAAATTTACATTATACCTTTAGCAACTATCAGATGTACAGGGACTCCTGCTTGTGACTTACTCAACTCTCAGTAAAGACCTTGTCTCAGTTCTTTTATCTTGGCTTCACCACTGCCAGAAGGACCTGTTTCCAAGTAGGGATGGCCTGTGTGAGCAGGCCTGGGAAGGGCTTCTCTTCCCTGATAAAAGTTTTGCTCTGAAGCAGCAAAGTTGCATTATTGCATACCACAAACACAAGTGTGTCACTTCAGACCTACAGAGCACATCAACCAGGACAAATATTCAGGAAGACAAAACCCCAGCTGTGTGAGACAATTTCTGTAGCACTTGTTGAACTGGAAAGCTCCAAGTTCCAGCTAAGAGGTCACAATTGAACCATCTGCAGAAGACACAGGTGAGAAAATACACAGACATCGGTGATGGAGTCAAGTGGTATCAGGTGGAAATGAGCAGACACACTCACTTTTCCTGTGAATTCTAGGCAATTAGGACACAGGTAGCAGTCAGATTCCTTGGTCAGCAATTAAGTGTAGAGCCCTTCGAGATAAGTTGAAGCAGAACAAAGGAACATTTCCCATGCTCTTTGTGCCGGAGACAGATATTTCTCTCAGTGATGCAAAGTCAATTGCAAGAGCACATTCAGCCCAAAAGGAGCTAGAGAGAACTGTAATCCTACCGAGCCAAGACCTCTGGATAGCAGGCCCTTCTTCAGCATCGGCTTTTTGTGCCTTCCTAACCGAGATGCCACAATGTTGGCAGACTCCGAGTTCTTACACAAGGTTCTTAGATGCAGGTCAATGGGATGGGGCTTTGGAACTATAAATCCCACTTGGAAAGAAGCGTCAATGTTCTTCATGGCCAAGGCCAAAAGCACAAATCATCTGTCCATACTGGTCTGAGAACCACTCCCCTTTGGAGTCAACGCTGAACTCCATGGCAGTCAGCTTGCAAGTCCATACTGGAGAACACAGAATTTATTCTGAACAATTAGGCAATAAATGAACATTCTGAAAGGTGGAGAGAGAAAACGCTCCCATAACTGTTAAGTTTATTAAACCTAGTGTGGTTGAAAAGCAAAAAGACAAAAAACATGATATATTTTTGTTTATTATTGCTCTTAAAGGGCTTGGTAGTCAAATATACAAGCTATGTTCTATTAAACCAGAAGAAAATAAGATATAAAACCTATGCTCACTTTTCCAATCCAATCCATCTGCTAATCTTCATTAGTGACATTAACTTCAGCTATTTCAAGTCATTTTAATTTATACATACTCTGTGTGTGTGTGCGCACGCATGTATAAAAACCCCCTGTTTGAGGAGACAAAATTCAAAATGAAGAGATTTGTGTTGAGTTTGTACTGTTTTGTGCACTGCTGTATGTTTCAGTTTTTTAAGAGGTTGCTGATATGTCTGTTTAAAAGAGCAAATTTAAGTATCTGATGATGTATTTATTATATTTTCAAAAAGAAAGCATGACCAATAAATTATGATACGAAAATATGAAATGTTGATTATTCTCCCCTTGATGTACATGCACTAATCCCATGATTCTGAATAGGGAGTTACATGCACTAAGAGGAGAAAAGGAACCTGTAAAGAGAAAGGGTATTAATTCCCTTCTCCTCTAAGCAGATCCCCTCTTCTCAGCATTAAGAAGGGATTTATTTTGTGAAATTCTTGTCATGCCCATTAATATACGGCTCAAAATGTAGAGTATAAAACAGTCAGTGGTCAGCCTGCTTTGCAAGCCTCTTCTGCTAAGCCAGTACAATTTATATATACTCAATATCATCTTCAGGAAACAAGTATACAGCATTTGTAACATCTTTCTAGGAAGCAAGAATTATACCCATTACTGAATTACTTAAGGAAAAAAAAAGAAATAAAAGAAAGAAATAACCCCCCACTGTTCTCAGACCTCCACTTAAAAACAGGGAAAAAACCAGAGTTAACTTATCAGCATTGGGATGTCTGACTGTATTTAAAGACAAGGTACAAAAATACCCAGCAAGGAAAACAGAGTCATGGCTGGGCTCTGTTCTCAATTCCAAAAGCATATCCAAATTCCACTAACATTAGCAACAGTTTTGCATCCCCTATCTTAGGGAAGATTTATTGAGGGGACAAAGATGACATACTAATGCTGGGGGTCTGGGTACAAGGATTCAGCAAGGTTGAGTCTGACAGGAGACAGACAATGTAGGTCATCCTTCAAATGCTCTTGTTGAAAAGACCACAAATAAAAATCAAGTGCATGACAGAACAGTGATTAATGACCCCAAGTAAAATATTTTTCCAAGTTACAAAATTGCTCTTTCAGTGTTTGAAAACAGAAAAACCTGTGGGAGAAGAGGTTACATTCCAACAGTTAAGAGTAAATATGAAAAGAAGGTAAATTATTACTCTCTTATCTTGGGTTACTGGAGCAAAGATGAAAACAACAACCAGTGCTTTGATAAAATCTGTTCTTTACAAAAGTGAGATAAATATTCTAGCGGCAGCTGGGTTAAAGATACAGACCCTGAGGGTCAGCTTCTGCCCTCAGCTGTAGATCTGCAACTCGTTTCACCCACTTCTGAGTGCAGCCAAATACAGATTGTGACCTTCAGATTTGAACATACAGGTAGTTACCATCTGTTTGCAAATAATTCTCCAGCCATGCATACAGCAGCAATCTACAAAAATCTCTGAATGTGCGCTTGTAAGAAAAGGAACAAAAGAAACAAGAAAGAAATAAAAGGAGAGAGACAGGTACAGACATGATTCTGATCTCTAATTTTCAGTGAAAAAAAACCAAAATGTCGATAAGCAAAACTAAAGATATTTAAAATCCCTGAAGAGACCTCATACTCTTTCTAATGCTTAACAGCACAGCTCACCTGCTGATATACTTCACGTGAACATCTAAAGCACGGCCAAGTCAAAAGTGCAGCACACCCTTATCCTTACACACATAGGGTAAGATCCTGGACCCATCTGAATCAATGTTGAAACTCTCATCAGAAGTTCAAGAGGTGCCAGCACTTGAAATCTGACTGCTACAGACACCTCCTTTTCACATTTTTGTAAAAGAAGACATTTTGAAAACTATTGTGCTGATTTCTGCGGTTGCCTCCCAGTTTACTGAGAGAGGTTTGCTGAATTGGGCTTTGGTAATGAGAGATGCAAACAGGAACTAAAGGAGAAATGGTTCAGGACAATTGAATAAATTTCCTTCTTTGCACAACTTCAAATCCCATGGTCAACCACTAATTCAAAACACAAAGCAAGTCCAAACAGATTCAAAATTGATGTTTGATGTGAAACAAGACAAACAGCATTCAAGACTGAAGTAGTATTTTGAAATTAAACAGCCTTGAGCAGTTAGCAGGAGATGTAATGGGAATTTTATACTGTTTTACTATGGATCTGTTCTATGGGAATTGCTCATGGATAATGCATTGCTTCCAAACTCTACTATCTGTTCTCCTGCATTACAGAAGTTTTAAGATGTTGCCTGAAAAGAAAAAAGTATCAATGTAATATACGAATAGGATTTCATCTGTAGCCATGACAACACAGCCAAAATTACTCTAACCCAACGAACACCTGTCAGTCAATTTAAGAAGGGTGTTTTTTCCTGGCTCATTAGTAAAAGAAGTTGGAAATCAATAAACATTATGTTGGCTTTAGCAAGAGGAAACATTCAATGGCTCCTGTAGTAAAAGTGAGTGTAGTGCTCTTGACAGAAACCAGTGTTTTTTCAGTCATCTGAAGATACACACGACCACATGGCCTTTTCTCTCCCACCCCAAGTCCCCCAACAAAGCAAGAAAAATTAGTTTCTTCTTCCACCCCACCCCAGATTTTCTCCCATAGCTTGATTACAGTAATCCTTAAACAGGCAGAAGGTTGATGTGTTCTCTTCAGTCGATGCCTCCAACATCTTCATTCTTGGCTCAAGTTTTATTCATTAATATTAGTCATCAGTTATTAAGAAAAAGATAGTTTCTAAGTGTTTGTTGCTGTTTTTTTAACTGAAGTTAATTGGATACCATAGTCTGGTTATATGTGCTGAACTGCAGACGTCAGTTATTCCTTTTTCTTGAATTCCTGATTGCCATAGCTGGAGCCTTTTTCTATTTCAGTTACTCCTATCAGTCTACGAACTCCAAAGGAAGCTTTAAAATATAACAGAGAAATGAAAGGCATATTAAAACCAGTTCAAGGATTTAGGAAGTTACATATAAACACACAAGCAGAACCCACATGAGTTCACTCAATCCCCAGGTCAGTAGAGACTGCAGACCACAGTGCACTGTATGAGGCTGCACATGGATCACAGGTCAAATGACACTAAAAGAGGGGGATAATCCAGATTGAAAAATAGAATTGCTGCTTCTGTTGATTAACAGGACACGTAGCATGAACGCTGAAGCATATCCTCCTCCCCACCCCATTTTTTGGTAGCTTTTTTTGTTGGGAGGATTAGGGTTTATGTATTTGTTTGGTTGGTTTTGGATTCACAGGCAAGTCATTCAGTGAAAGTATTTTTTTTCCTTCAGGCACCATAATAATGGACTACAAGAAGCCTGCTATTGATTACTACAGTTTTTGCCTAAGATATGAAGGCAAGTCTGCCTCGATTAAAGCTTTTGAAATAATTAAAATGCTGTACAGTATAAAGACTACTAAGTGAGCTCTGAGTATGGTTCTGCAAGATCCATTCAGATTAATTAATACACAGGAATTATTGGACATTGTGGATCTTGTTATGTGTCACACTGGGCTTGGCATCTTCTCTGCTTTTATTACCTGCTCCAACAAGTCCCAGGAATGCAAGGATGAGTAGAGGTGATCCACTTGCAAAAACTCCAAAGCCAAATGTGAAGAGAGGAGAAAGGAGAACTGTGGCCCAAAAAAGAAAATTTAGGAGAGTCCATGGTCTCCTAGGAGGTTTAAACTGCTTGCCAGGAAATACACCTTCCTGATTATACATCTCTTGCAAAGCATCCTGGGGGAGAGAGAAGAGAGAAGAAAATAGATTCATAATGTTTGCAACAAGCAATCCAAGACTAGTCAACTCCAGGACAACATCAAGGGCAATATCCATGCTAAATACCCACCAAGAGTGGACAGCATGCTATTCCAGTTGCTGTCACTTATCTGGGCATTTCTGTTCACTGCCAAGGTGACCGTATGAGTCCCTTGAAGGTAATTTTGGCCACCATCAGAAACTGAAACCTTATTGTCCTTTCCGTTACCAAACACCTTCATCTCATCTCTTAATTGCTCAAGAATCAAGGGCAGCATCAGACCAGAGGCCAGTTCAGACACTACTTCTGCCCTTAGCTGGGTGCTTTTTCTTTCTGTTTTTACTTCCAGGAAATTCAGCATGATTTAGCAAAGCCCAGCAGAAAAAATGCTGTAAATAGAGCCAGGAGGAGAAGGCAAGGAACAAGCTAACAAGCAGAGACACCACCATGCCTGTCACAACCCAGGGACTCTGACTGAGCTGCTGCATCCCAAGCCAAGCCTGCAGAGAGATGCAATCCTGAAACACATCACTCAAATGCCCACAGTCCTCCCTCAGACTGTAAGAACATTCTCTAAGGTTCCTAAGCCATTATTAAGGTTGGCTCAAGCCTGGTTATTTCTTATTTTTCCCACTTAGCTGTTTTTTCTTTAAGTTTTCCTTACAAGGGAAAGGGAAGTGCAAGGGGTTCCTTGCCAATAATGCCCTTTTGAGGATTACTTCCCCCTGTGCAGGAAGAGCATTCCAGTTACAAAGTAATTGGAATAACTGGAAGAAGAGGATTCCAGTTTAAAAGTACTGCTAACACTGTAAGATCAATATATGTAATACCTACATATATAAGCAATACCTCCCTGGCAACACCTCACACCAAAATTGAATGGAGGTACAGCCAGCATCAGGAGGGATGAGAGGAAATGATGGCAAGTTGCACCAGAGGAGGTTTAGATTTGATATTAGGAAGGAAATTTTCCATGAAAAATTCAGCAAAGCAGTGGAACAGGCTGCCCAGGGAACTGGTGGAGTCATCATCCCTGGAAGTGTTCGAAAAAGATGGATGTGGCACTTGAGGGAATGGGTTAGTGGTAAACATGGTGATGGTGCTGGGTTGATGGTTGGACTTGATGACCTTAAATGTGTTTTCCAACTTTAACAATTCTGTGGTGCTAATGGGAGGTGTGGAGAGAAGATGACGATAGCTACTGCTCTCTGTAAGGTAAATTCTCTCTCATTAACTGAATTGGAGCTTAGCTATTGGAACAATATAGGTTAAAATAAACAAAATTGAAACTTAGAACAATTTGCTGCCTACCTAAAGACTAAGCATAAGCCTGGAAATACTGCATAGCTGGAGAAAGCCCAAGATAGTTTTTCTACTCTTCTGTTTTCCCACAAAGATAAGTAACACAAAAATCAAGACAGACATTTGAAGTTCAGCAATCCACCAGTTAGGACTGGGCAACGTTAATTACAGTTCTCTCCTTCTCCCAATAGAACTGTTAAATCTGTGATCAGGAAAATAACTATCTAAGGTTAAAAAAAAAAAGAAATGACACAAGGAAAAGCTTTGAGCCATGTGAAGGCACGATGTGCTCTATCACTCCCTGGCAGCAGATCCCAGGGACTGTCACACCATGTCACACACCACTGCAGAAGTATCACCAGGAGGCAGAAGGAAAGTGACAGTGGAAGAAAAATGAAAACAAAGAACAATTGCAGCTGAAAGCCAGGACTGGCTGTCCCTGACAGACAGTTATCACTCTTCTCGAGTGCCTAAAAACACCCACAGGGAAAATGGAGCTTTTGGAAATGTATGACAGAGATCCAAGAGCTGAAGAATGTAAAAAGACAGTGGCTTGCTATTAGTCTTCCTCAACTCAGGCATATCTCTGAATTCCATCATGCTTCCTGGCAATTTGAGATCCACTCCCTGGCCAGCCCTCTGCTGCCAAGGGGCTCTTCTGTCCTGCTCCTTCCAGCAATTTGAGGGATGGTTGCCTAATTATACGTAATATCTTACCTCTTCTCTCCATCCAGTGGAATAGTGTCCATTACTCACTGCCTTAATACATTCCCCTGTGAAAAATCCCAAAAGACAGAAAGCAGAACTGTTTACCTTTTCCTGGTAAAGCTTATGAAGCCAATTTGCAGCTTCCTTTTCATCTTGAGGGATATCTTCCAGAGGAAATCTCCTGGTTTAGTAGAGAGATTGAAAAAAGAAAGAAGAAAAACAAAAAAGAATTAAGGGAAAATCCAGGTATTTGACTTTAACCCGCTACTAGGGAAGATATGGAATTCATTCATTCATTCTTCACTGAAGAGCATAAATTACAGGCAATACTGTAACGGATGGTAGAGGTCTTAAATGCAGAAAAGAACTGGGACTTCAATAACAAACTGTTTTTCCATCTGAAAACTCAGATTCTTAAGATAAGAGATACAGTACAAGTTCCTATAGTTTCAGAACACATTAGTAAAATAAGCATTTCCCCCTCAAACACTGTTCTTTCTTCACCAGATCCACCACTGGTTGATTCACAGCGAGCTCAGGCTCAGACACTCAGAGCTGGGAAAACACATAAGCAAGTGGCAAACCCAAGGAAAACTGTTTGTTACATTTTGGTAGTGAAAAGCCCATTTTAGAGTTAATGGGAGAGGTGGTTAAAAGTTCACTTCAGAGCAACTCTGAGCAAAGTATCATCTTCTGCAGGGACTGCACTTGTCCCTTCTGCCTCTCCAGCCCTACAGACCAAGGCAAACAGTGCTGGGTGCCCAGTGCCAGGTACTGACCTGACCTTATTGAGAACAGGTGCCTTTTAAGAGCCTCTTTCTAGTGATGAAGAGCCAACCATTTCTTTGTGTTCATTGATTTTCCAAGACAGGCCACTGGCATGCCCATCAATGTACTGTCTCCTTTCTCAGTGGCACAGAGGTCAGTCCTGGATCGAGTCACAAAGAACTTGCTCGGTTTGTAGAAGGGAATCCCACACCTCATAGGCCAAGTATTGCCAAAATACATCCAGCATGAGGGTGTCAGAGCTCCCTTACACGAGGGCAGTAAGAACAGGAGGGTGACCTCTGGGCACCTGTAATCCCACATACAACTCATTTGCTGCTGTTCAGCCAAGGGATATATTTCCTCAGTAGCAGATAAAGCCTTCGAGTCTGCAGCAGCACAGACCATCAAAAGCAATGTGGGCACCAGTTCAAGGGAGATGATTCTGCCCCACTACTCTGCTCTGGTTAGACCCCACCTCAAGTGCTGTGTCCACCTCTGGGGTCCCCAGCACAGGAAGGACATGGACCTGTTGGAGTGAGTCCAAAGGAAGCCACCAAGAAGATTAGCGGGATGCAACACCTCTCCTACGAGGAAAGACTCAAGGAATTGGGATTTTTCAGCCTGGAAAAGAGAAGGCTTTGAGGTGACCTAATTGTGGCCTTCCAGTACCTGAAGGAAGCCTAAAAGGAAGATGGAGAGAAACTTATTTATGAGAGCATGGAGTGACAGGACAAGGGGGAATGGATTCAAACCGACAGAGAGTATGTTTCAATTAAATGTTAGGAAAAATTATTTACTGAGAGGGTGGTGAGGCACTGGAACAGGTCACCCAGAGAAGCTCTAGCTGTCCCATGCCTGGAAGTATCCAAGGCCAGGTTGGACAGGGCTTGGAGCAACCTGGTCTAGTGGAAGGTGTCCCTGCCCATGGCACGGGGGTTGGAACAAGATGATCTTTAAGGTCCCTTCCAACCCAAGCCACTTTATAATCCTGTGAATACGTTCTAATACATTGCTAATAATTTTTGCATCCCATAAATGACCTTAACGCCAGATTTGACAGATTTACTGTCATGAGCTCTAACATGAAGAGCTGGTCAATTATTATAAATAATGCTCATTAAATGCTCAGTAAAAAGTCATTTATTGGAAGCTCTCTGGTGAAGCTGTCATGGTGTTGCTGTCACCACTAGAGGGGACTCACAGCAATAGTATTTGGTAAAATCCTGATTATTTTCTCTGGAGCCAGTTGGGATAAAGACTATATCCACTGCAGAGAGCTAAGCTGCTTACCTCTGCACAGGTTACTGCATACACACATACCAAGAACAAGAGCTTACATGCTTCCCTTCTCTGTGCTACATTAAGTCTGCTGGGCACAATAAAGGATATGTTCCATTTTTAGGGAAAAAACCTGTTAAAAGAGTCTCCTTATTTTCATAGCTTCCTCTCCAAAACAGAGAAAAAACTTTAAATGCAGAAAAGCATACTGAGAATATTGTTTCAGTCCAGAAACGTAATTTAAATCAAAATTATCTAAACACAGCCATTACTTTCTTTCATAGGGTACAGTTAGTAATTTTACCTGGCAACATTATCCTGAACAGAATTTAATGAATTCAAACCCTAAAACAATTGAAAAATATATTTCTCTTCTTTCCTGCCACTATCTGTCCAAGAAATAAAACCATCTTGCACCTCCATGAACAAGCCATAGGATATTTAACTGAAGTCAGCTGCTTTTCAAGGTATAATTGTACAGAAGTGCATCCATGCATGTGTTCCCCAGATCCAGATAGATATCCTACATTCATCTGCCATCAGTATGGAATTACAGGTGGCAACTGCCTGACCACCTGTTTTCCTGGCTGGCAAGTTGTCTGTTCACTTTCCTCATCACCAGTATGTTTTGCAAGAGTAAACAGTCAAAATAAAAATCCTTGCAAATGAGCTATCCCAGCTCTCCACAGACAGCTCTACAGTCTCCTTTCCCACTGAAAGACTAAAATGTTTTGGACATTCAGCCATTAAGGCTGAAGCACTCTGCCTCCCCTGGGATAGCATTTCTTCCTCAAAACTTGCTGCTATGCCTCAATGCACTGTGTATTTTGTGTGATTTCCTACAAAGATTCTACCCATTGGTGGCTCTGGCAAGACACACCTGCTTTGATTAGACAGACTGTGTATAGAGCCACTGCCATTCACCTGTAACACGCAGACCTAAGGCCAGAGGGCAAAGGCATGTGAAGAAGCAACAAAGATTTTTCTTTTTTCTTTTTTTTTTATTTTTCATTTAAAAAACCCAAGCATCGACCTCATCACAGGAATATAGCAATGTTTCCCCAAGTGTGGGTGAAGCCCCCAGAGAAGCAGAAGCAAACTGACTAAAGGACTGTGGAAAGAACAACCAGGTTGTTTGTCAGGTCCAAACATAACAGGGAAAAGAAGAAATTCAACAGGAAAGGGTTTGTAGTTCTTGTGATCACAAGAAAGCCTTTAAAGGAGAAGGCAACAAGGAGAGAGCAAAGAGAAGTGTGTGTGTGCACATGTGTACATGCTGCATGGAGTTAGGTTTTAGCAGTTACTCTCTCAGGCAGAAGAGTAATGAGGAATGTGAGGAATGTTCCACCTCGTTCATAGGATGCCTGAATTTCAGCATTGCTTAACTTCTAATCTGCTAATCAAACCATGTGAGTGAGGGAGAGAAACTGGCGCAGGAAGGAGCTTTACACTATTTACTACAAGGGACAACTGAAGCTGGACTGGCTATCTATGCTGTGCACATGCTCACAGGGGGCTGGGAAGGGTGCAGGACAGTGGGTTTTCTGTTGCCAGCAGAGAAGGAAAAAAGACAGACAAATCTTTAACTGCAGAAAGCAGGGAAACCTTGGAACAACCGTGTGGTCACACCCTGGCTTAACAAGTCTGTCCAGCACTCTCTGACTTGCTGGGTGACATCATGTGATCTCACATAAAAGAGAACTGAGACCGTGCGGAAACAGGGAGATCTTTGTGGCCTGAAGAGAAAATTAAAGGACAAGGAAAAGGGGAATAGGAAAAGCAATTTCCCTGCAAAATCCAAATGCATTCAACATGCCAAAGTATGCATCTTAGGGCTCACCTCCATCAGCATATGCTCACCTTACACACATATCTGCTTCATATTTCTTTCCATAAAGAATTCCTAATAAAGACGGGTTCTTGTTTCCTCTGAAATTTAGTGTTACATCATACACTGCTGAAACTGTTGCAAAAAAAGAAAACATGGCTATTACAGCAGCAATTCCAGCAACCACCTTGCTGGCATCTTTGCATGAGACAGCAACGGAGCCTTGTGTAAGCCTTGAATTAATGGTGTCATGTAGCAGAGCCCTTCACTATGTTGTGTTTACAAGTCATACTCATCCATATCAGCCCCCTGACATCCCCAGCTCTGTGGCACATGTGTCACCAAAACATCAGATGAGTTGTTGAACTAAGCACCAATGACATACATGAAAGGTTTATTGACTTTTGAGACTGGTATCTGACAGTTTTGTGGCAATTTACAAATTAGCAGCCGACACACTGAGTGCTTATTACTGCCAGCTCACTAATTATCATGGGCACAATGGAAAACAGAATATACTACACTGTGCCACACAGAGTGTACTAAACCCCACATTACAGCTGATGCAAAGAATGAGTAGCAGCTTGCTAGTACCTGTTCCCCTGAGACACTGGACAGCAGTGGTGAAACCTTTGGTTCTGGGCAACAGGTGGTATTTCAGTTTAGGCAACCCCTTGGATTCAGCTACTTCCATACTGATACGGTGCTTGGTCTCTGTAAAACGAGTCCCTTCACAGTATAGGAGAAACTAGTATGAGACAAAAGGCAAAAACCAAGAATATCTTGAGAAACCAAGAATACTGAAAATTGGTGTCAGATAAACACACATCCATGCTTGTGCACACACTTCAATTGTCTCATCAGCTCATCAAGTATTAGGCATAAGCACCACCTCAACTCATTTGCAATTACCTTCAATTTTACCAACACTCACACCAAATTTAAGGCGACAAAAAGACAGCCCTAATTGTGGCACTTGGAACGCACAAAATTTAGGAAATTGATTCACTCAAGTCAATTTTAATCATGATTTAAATTACCAAGCAGGAAGCCTTGATTTAAATAATCGATGCTAACTACATTTTGCACTTCTATTTTGCAGTTGTTTTCCCTAGAGACTAGTCCTTGGTTCTCAGTTGTAGACTCATTAAAATGTATAGGTTTGCAGATGAAGTTCAGTCTTGAGATTTTCTAATTGGGAGGGGTTTTTTCTGTTTTTAATCAGGAGGATACATTAAATATAGTTCATATCCATATATTCAAGCAATTAAGCAGCTTAAAATACATTCTCCAGATTCTTACTTTTTCTATCTTTGTAATGGTAGAAAATCACAATGCACCCAATGTTCTAGTTAAGGCTTAATGTTTCACTATTCATTTTAACAAGCTGTACTGGATAATATTGAAAAAAATCAATTTAAATGCACAAAGAACCCCTTAAAATGTTTTGTAAGCCAAATAATTGTACATTACATGTGCTGCTATAAAAGCAAAATTGTATATTTATCAAAATGTTTGCATTCAAAGCTCTAAGAAAGTTAATAGGTTTGACTATATCACAGTGTTGCTGCAGTAAAATCTTACAACATTGCACGTAATAAAACAGAGATGTTTTACCCTTGACTTTAAAAAATGTCAAAATAAAATGGAAAAATGTAACTGCAAAAGCAGATATAAGTTTTCCATACATTCTCTTGGACACTTTTTGGGAAACCTGTAATTTCACAGATCAATGAACACACTAACAGGAACTTTCTATCAAAATCCATGGTCTGTGCATCCAAATTCATTCACTTCTCCAAAGAAGACTTCTTCATTTATGTGTCTTTCCAGCCTTCCCCAGAACACGTACCTTAATGTTATACAGATTTAGTAATCAAATATAGGCTTTTTTTACAGTTAAAAATAAGTTCAGACAAAATCAACAAGTTTCACACAAGCTTGATTTACAAATTATTGGTATGCTTCTGAACTGTGTCCCAAATAACTTCTCCTACCAACAGGCAAAGGGAGAAACTTTCTACCAGTATATCCCAAAAGACTTCCTGAAATAGAGGATGGCTTTTCCCTGGCAACACTTGGAAGCGAGCAGACCTCCTGACACATAAGGCCAAAGTACCACCACTGTCCCCATTTCACTTCTGGCAGTCAGTACTGGAGGAAGAGCTCAACACTTACCCACATGTATTCAGGATAATCAGACAAACGTTTTAACCCTTCAATAACTGTATCTCTGTCTTCTTCCCATTTCCTTTTGCAGAAAACAATCTCAAGGAAGTACCACGTCCAACCGATTAGGGGCACATATAGCAGCTCTCTCTTAGCAAGGACTTTGGAACTCTTGGAGAAAAAAACCAAAAACAACAATCCAAAAATGTCATTTGCTGATTTGTACAACAAGATCAAATACTTTAAAGTTAAGTTGATGAAGAGCTGATGGGGTTATATATGGAAATTCAAATGCAAGAAACTCTTTGTCTGTTTTAAATAGACCCATCACCCTGCAGGTGAAGGGGAAGCCCAAGGCCCCACGTACCCCCAGCACTCCAAAGCGCTCTGTCATTGTCCAGCCACACAAGAAGTCGATTTCAAAGTTGTGATTCAAGATGATGATGACGTGTTCTTTCCCAAAGGTGTTCACCGTGGCCTCGTCTGAGAACAAGGTGCACTCTGTGCCTGACCACCATTCCAGCAGCATTACCAACTCTAACAAACATGGTGAAGATGGAGAGAGGTGTTAGGGGTGCCCCTCACAGAAAGCTTTTAGCCCCATTCAATGCCTAGTCCCTTTTGACTCCCAGCCCAGTCACCTTCTCAAACCAACCCAGTGGAGATGAAATGAAAGCTTGGATGGGTATAGACCAAATGACATCACCATCCTTAAGCAGTAGTTAAGGCATCAGACATATGCTTTATGGATAATTTTAGCAAGTTTGGGCATTGTATTATGAACATGAAATTTCACAGTCACTGGGAAAAAAGCCCAAGAACTTTGTGCCTGAAAACAGACAGTGGAGCTGTTGATTGCTCCTCTAAATGAGCACAGTTTCTCCCAGGTGGAATAGAAGTTATGCATACATGCAGCCTAACGCTTTTACTCAACATGAAACAAGCTTTATGGAGGTAAACAGACCAATAAAGCTTTTTTAAAGGGATGCAGTGCCATAGATCTTCTGTGATAGATTTTAATATTAGAACACAGAGCTGTAATCGTTCTGCATTATGATCATCAACACAGAGTCAGAAACAGCAGACAATGGAGCTAATTTATCAAAATACCTGGGCAAAGACAGGAAAATTGTGTCTTTTACTGCAAAGGAGCCTTTTCCCCTCTCTTTTCTCCAGCTTTTCAATATCATAGCATGCCACCATGAACATTTCCTTTGTTACCCAGCCTTATTTTCCACCTCTCCTTTTTAAATCTTAAAAATCCCTTCCACTTAAATTCAATATGCAGAGACTGTAGTTGCTATGGTTAGCTTATTTCTCTCATTTCAGTACATCGAGGCAGATGGAAGACATTTCATGTATCATGGGACAACTATAAAAATATGAGACTAGTTCATTCTCCCAGCAGGAAGATTTGCTTCCATGCAAACTGTAGTCATTGGTATTTCCTCATTTCAATGAGATATGGATGCAATCATAGTCTACACAAATATGGTTGTTAAAAAGTCCACCTCTTCCCACATTACTACAACAAATTTGCAGGGTCAGATCTGGAAGGTGCTCCCTCAGTTCCCTACAGCAGGTTCTGCCAGGAATTATTTCAACTTCCCATCCGGAGGACCTGGCTTTGCAAAACAGGGCAGTGCCTTCCTACACAAGGAATCAGTGGGATCAGACAGGGTCATCTATCCATACTGCTAAATAAGAGTGGGTCCCATTTTGCACCACATCAGAAAGAAGGCAAACACAGTATTTAGGTGAGTGATAGCAAAACCCAGTCCTGGTCTGCTAAAGATACAGAGCTTCTCTAGCACTAGTTTTTTTACTTGTGACCACTCACTCATCCACCAGAATATTCCCCTGTATCATTTTCAACACTTCCACATTTGAAGGCATGACAAAGTTGTGCAACTTGCTGATCAAGTGAGCTTAACCCTGGTCAACTGGAAATACAGCAGAGCAAAGACAGAATTGTCTTGTTCATTTACACCAGCTAGAGGTTTCTACCATCACTTCCCAGCTTTGCCTCCTTTGTGATCACTTACTTTCCTTTCTCTGGTTACCCTGGCTCAGGAAAAGGGGAAAGAGGACAGGACAAGTGTCCTCAGTTGAGAGCACCTTCCAAGCAGGTGGCCAGGAGAATGGATAAGGCGGTGTGGTTTCTTGTAGCCTCGTTAATGTTATGTGCTGAAGGAATCGGCAACGATATGGTGCTTCTGCCTGGAGTTAGGATTCTTAATCCATTAACCCAGGAGAAGTGTGTGCTCAATGCCAAGCCCCACCATGTGCTCCCTGAGAGCCCCCCTGAAAGGACACACAGAGGCACAGGCTAGGGCAGGAACAAAGAGGCAGTTTATTCAGGGGGACAGGTTTATAAAGGACTTGGAGGGATTCAAATGCTCCAATAAGGAATAAGGGGGAAGTCTGGCTTCAGGCCAGTAAGAGTAAGGGGATTTACATTCAATGGGAGAGAGTTCCAGATAACAGGAGGTCACTATCTGTATTCCAGCCCCCTGTCCTGGCAAGGGACTTCTGGGAAGAAGACAGTGACTTTGCAGTTTTACATTAAGTACATTCAAACTACACTAAAAACATCAGTTGTTAAAGCATTCTCAGTAGATGGCTGCTTTTCTGCTTCAGCCCATTTCTGGCATGACATTCTCCAAGTCATATCTTGAGAGTGCATTGCTACAAATGGAGTATTGGTACCAAACACAGGGTGGTACTCAGAGCGACTTTCCCTTTTTGTTGCTGTGTATGTACTCAGGAGGAACATCTCCAGTACCTGCTACAGCTGCTGCATTTTCTCATCGGAAAATATAATAAACTGGATGTGTTTCTTCTTCAAAATCAGAAAAAAAAATCTCCAGGGGCAGGTGTGGATGCCTCTCTGCAGAGCATTTATTTTACCATTCTCTAAAATAGTGGAGGATTTGCCAGAGTTCATACTGAGAGGAGGGTTGACAAGCCAAAGAATGAAAATGAGGAAACAGATTGTCCTTTGCAAGTGTACTGATAAATGATGTAATTATAGCTGGGAGTGGGCTCATTTCCTTTTTTTTGGCGTGTGGGTTACAGCTACTTTGCGTGGCGCTGATCCTGCTGATGCTACAGCAAGCACATCCTTCTGAATGACGGGATGGGAATACTCACTCTGCCAAAGATATTTCCTGCACAGGGCAAGCAACATCTTGCTACAACCAACTCCTGTGGCTGGGGTTTCCACATACCAAAGCCAAGTGCACTTGCAGCCTCACAAGCCACCCACAACCAAAGCAAACAAGAGGCACAGCACATCCCTCAGCTGAAAGTACCAACACTTGAGAGATGATTTTTTGCAACTGGACTAAACTTAACACGCTGCACTCTCCAAAGGTGTGAGTCATCTGCAAGGAACTGCTGTGTGACAGAGTGAAGTACAGACTACCTGACACGAAATGCAAAGGATTTATGTTGAGGCCAGAGCCTGACAGACTTTCTTCCCCATATACCTGTCACGAGCACTGGATAGTCACTCTCCCGACCCTTCAGAATCTGTGCTTTATGTATTTGGGAGGAGATACAATAAGAATAGAGTCTGGTTTTCAGTACACAGCCAGATACACAATCACCTGTGTATCCACCCCTGCACATTGATCCTCTCCCAGGTGGGCAGAGCAGCTTCTCTTACAGACAGCTCTGACATGAACACCCTCAGCCTAAAAGAATAAACAGTTTAGAGTAAGAGAGCAAAATGTAGCACCCAGGACAGAACACCAACCTGCAAGTTCATTGCCAAAAGGCTTCCCCATAATGACATATATTTCATTATGAATGGCAACATTTGAGCTGCTGCATTTACATGGCTTATTAAATTTGTTATAAATCACAATTGAAGTGCATATTCTGTCAGCTCTTCCATTACAGGCCATCAGCAGTCTGCAATCCCACATAACATTTACATTAATTTTCACAGTTTAATTTCTCAATGAGTTAATTTATCACAGGCTATACACTGGTGGTTATTCTAGGTACAACCCAATTATCTATACAGCTTCTCCAAACCTCTTTGAACAATAGTGCAGGATATTTCCAGTGTTAGAAGACATAACAGCATTTAAAATGTAATTTTTTTTCATGCACAATGCTAACTTGTAGAGGCTTGAACCTACAAGCCTTACAGGAACAAGCAGCTCATATCCTCTGAAACACAAGACTATTAGTGCAACAATAGTTTTCAGCATAAGATCAGATTCTAGATTATTAAAAGGACATTAAGAAATTCTTGCAAGCAAATTAAATATGAAAAAACATACACCCCCACTCCTCTCCAACTAAGCTAATTTTGAACTTCCTTCTAAGCTCTTCCCTTACAATACCTTTTCTACTGACAGTTTGCCTGCCACTGTATTTAGATTTCCTTTCTCCTGTGCTTCTCAGGCAATATTCTCACCAGGCAGGGCATAAGGCACAGGAAGGACAAGGACAACAAGGTTAAAAAGAAACCAAACTAGATACTTTGGAGAGTTTTTGTTGGTAGTGCTTCACATCGATGACTTATGTGGGTGCCTGTCAGTGGACTGCTCAGCTGCAATTTCAGTACTCACTTTGGTGACTCATTTGCCCAAAGTGGGAGTTGGATGCTGAGCTGAGCACTAAGGTAAGTGGCCGTGCATACTGGGAGGGGATGGAGAATGGAAACCGATTAGATGATTCACTGCTGAAACGGGAGGTGACATTTGGGCTAAGGAGCCTTCTAAACACTCATTTCAGAAATCAAACCCCCTGCTAAGCTGTGTGAGGAGAAAAAAAAAGTCATCCAGAGAGAGGAACTTTTGCAAAGGTCTGAAAGAGGAGAGCAAGGCAGTTGAACTCACTGTAGAGCTGACCCAGAAAAGGAGTGACAAATTGCTTACAAGGGGAGAGCCTGGTATCAGAGATGGACACTAGGGTTTAAGAGGACTCTGAAGCTTCTCACACAGTTCAGCTGCAGAGACCTCTACACTACAGACTCTAAGAAATACCTCTCCCTCTGCAGACCACACAATCAACTTGAGCTCCTAAGCGGTCAATAGCCCATGTACTCAGTACCTGAGGCTCAGAGCTCTCCCTTCCCCATCACTCAGCACAGGCTCTGATGCTGGATGAAGATGGCATTGAGACAGAATCAGCAATTCCTATCAATCCATATAGGGTTGAGCATAGGGAGGAGCTTTACTTCCCACTTTTTTGAATGACAGAGTGGCAATATATATCAGTCCTTGACTTCTGCATGATTTCCCAGTATTTCAGAAAAAAATGGCTGTTTTGAACTGCTTTGAAGGAGTCGAACAACCAACCTACCATTTCTCTATCTCGTCTCTGTGTGTATCCATATACATAAGCATATATATTATTTTTGTAATTTGTAAAGCAGAAAACAAGAAAACCCTCTCCCCTCCCCAAGCCCAGCCCTCATATCCCCTTCAGGCATACTCACGGCTCCAAAGGGAATAGGCAAGGCGACAGTTTACTCGGCGATAAAACTGCTTGTTTATGGGCCAGAGGACTAGCGTGCATAGTTGAATGAAGTTAATGATCAGTCCACTCACAACAAAGACGAACCCAATGAGGAGGTGAACTATGAACTGAGTCTTCAGGAAGGCAATGAAGCCCATGATAACCACTCAGAAGCGTGTGCAAGGGCCGTCACTCAGAATAACTGTCCTGAAAGAGAAAACAAACAAAAAACGAGTCAAATGGAGAGTGGGCTTACAAGCCCTGGAACAGTCCATGCAACTTCAGCAAGAGCAACCCAGCCCAATAAACACTCTGCTCTCCAAGCCTGTCTTCATTCAGGTCTTGGTGACTGTTCAAATCACTTCCAAAAATAAGACGGAATCATTATTTATAATTTACAGCCCACCAACAAGATTATTGTTTGCTGAAGACAAATCTCACACCTCTCTTCAAAGATTATATAATTGGACTTAATGCTGGGAAGAACACAGAGCCCTGCAATCACAGGGAGCAGTTGAGCCCCGATGAGTAAACAAGCTGCACAGCAACTGCTGAGCCTTCGGGGGGCTGTCCCTGAACAGCAACAGGAGCCTCAGCCCTGAAAAGATCAGGGCTGGTCACACAGACCATCAGTCTGGCAAACACTAAGGCACAAAAATGGAAATTAGCCATTCTCACATCCAAACACAATGGTGGAGAAGGTTTAAGAACTTTTCACTTTGTCAAGCCGCAGTTCCGCAATCAAATATACAAGTCAGTGTAGGGGGGGGGGAAATAAAAATAATGAAAAAGCCTCAGGTTATATAGGAGTACAAACTTGATCTGGAAAGGCTTTGATACAGAATCTTGCTTCCACTGAATTAGCCAGAGCACTTAATTCTGAGCATGTGCCATATTTATACCAAGTGCAGAAAGACTGGCAATGCCTGAACCAGCAGAAAGTCACAGGAACTCCGACAGATAAGCCTGATTCACTACAAATTCTGTCAGCACAAAGTTTACCCAATAAAATGTATTTACCAAGCCACCAAATCGAGTCTGTTCCCAACTCCACGTTATCTTGCACTGGCCTTTTTTACCTGTTGGATACTAGAAGTCCTACAACAAGGCAAACCAGACTGTCAAACCACAGTCTCCAATTCTCACCTAAAACCAGAAAGAATGACCCTGATTTTCTGCCACAGCCAAAGCTTGCTAACAGTTTTCATGCTCGGCTTTTATAAGTGTTGCAAATGACCAGATCAACCAGTAGATGGTAACAGATACTTCTGACTACTCAGGCATCTGAAGGTGATGTGGATCCCATGTCCAAAAATAAAGTACATGCCAGCTGTGAAGAATCAAACTATTTTCATTCACCACCTGCTTACAGTATGCTGCTATTTATAAAACTCCACAGGAATTTCACTTGTGAAAGGTTGTTTTCTACCATCACTTCTGGAAATCAGGTACTGTCATTAAAGGCAGAGAGTGTCTAGCCTTTGCACAATTAACACCCATTCGCATCATTAGCAATCCACCCACTTCAGAAGCACATTATAGAGGCAAAAAAATCCGAGTTTCAATACAGCCAGTATTATGCCCACTACAGAAAGCAAAGCAAAGCAAAGTTGAATAGTACTAAAGCTTATGATAAATAATATAAATTCTCCCAATGTTTTCCTGTAAGAATGAAAGAAACATTTCTTCCACTAATAAATTACTTTCAGTACAGCTGTTTGGAAGCAGAAACTTCTGTTTAAAAGGAAACAAGTGAAGGTCTCCTTCCTCTTTGCTCCTCAAAAGGCTGCAGGACAGAGTTGTCTTGTCCAGCCAAAACACAGCACCAGTGGTCACACCTTACTGTATAGGACCTGGCCATGGTGTTCAGTGACTCCCTAACACAGCAATGGGCTCATTTATCTTTCCCACTGGTATGTTCTAATAAATACTGTCAAACATTAAACACCAAGGTCTTCACTTCCAAGATCAGAGCCATTCTTTTCATCTGGTTTATCTCAAAAGCCATTTCAAACAACTAAAGAAAGAACAATTCCCTCTAAATATTTTCCGAGTCCCTACTTGCCTTCTGTACAGTCATATGAAAGAAGCTTTGCATGGTCTGTATCTGGTGTCAGATCATGCAAAGGTTGGACTCGATCTTGCAGGGTTTTCCAACCTAAATGATTCTGTCTATCATAGTTATTAGACCAGTACTTACTGTCTTTCCACACACAGCTTGGCCACTTTCAGACTAGGACACAAAACACATAGAAATGGCACAAGGAAAAATAAAAACGTCAAGTACTATCCTCAAATAAAATAGTTTGGCTCTACTTCCACTGCCTCGTCATTTTGAGCAAAGTCTGGAGCACTCTGGCATTTGTCCTTAAATTAAGGACACTGTGGTACTACAGACCCAAAAGGACACAGCCCTTTTTACATTGCAGCACACTATTTCTCCAGCTTTGTTACACATGGAAAACAGGATTTATCGGTCCTGTACAAGAATCCTGCCCCACATGTTGGTCACAATAGAAACATTAAGGTTGGAAAAAGATCTCCAAGATCACAGAGTCCAACAATTGACTGATCACCACCTTGTCAACTAGACCAGAGCACTGAGTGCACATCCACTCCTTTGTTGAACACTTCCAGGGATGGTGACTCCCCCACCTCCCTGGGCAGCCCCTTACAATGTCTAATAACCCCTTCCAGGAAGAAATTCCTCTTGATGGCCAACCTGAAAATCACCTGGCACAGCCTGAGGTAGTTTCCTCTTGTCCTGTCCTGTTTTGTGGGAGAAGACCCTGCACCCCACTTGGCTAGAACCTCCTCTCAGGGAGTTGTAGAGAGCAGTAAGATCACTTCTGAGTCTCCTTTTCTAAGGACTGAACACCTCCAGTTCCCTCAGCTACTCCTCAGAGGGCTCATTCTCTAGACACTTCACCATCTTCATTGCCCTTCTGTGGACTTGCTCCAGGACCTCAGTGTGTTCCCTGAAGTGAGGGGCCCAGAACTGGGCCCAGGACTCGAGGTGTGGCCTCACCAGTGCCAAGTTCAGGGGGAGGGTGGGACCCCAGATCTGTGTGACTGGCTGGTGACACAGCACACCTGGGCTCACTGCATCCCTGTGTGTCTGGGGACTGTGAGCCTGACCAGCCCTGCTACAGGGAAAGAACAGCAGCCACAGCACAGCTGGTTCCTCTCCAGCACCTTCCTAGCACAGTGTTTGCCCAATTGCTCCATAAAGCACAGGTGGTTTACTCGCACCTCTCCTCTTAAAATGGACAGTGATCAACTAAAATATGGGTTAGTCTTGTCTGATCCTTCCAGTTTCAATGTTGGATATAGAATCTGCCAGTCTCCCTTTTGGCAATCCCTCACTTAATTGTATTTGACTCTTAAAATAATTCATAGTTAATCATAATCTGGGCATTCTTCAGTGTTCTGCATTCCTGCCCATGTAAATCCTGCCAGGCAATTTAGGGACAAGGTGACAGGTAAAAGGTGGTCAGCAGCTGTTCTGTGGAATCCCATGGTCAGGCTGGGAGGAGGATGGGAAAACCAGTATTTGCTGGAGTGAGGAGAAGCACCACTTCTGCATCTGACACATCGTGCTGGTTTAAAGGTAAATCAGCAGGAGAAATGAACCCAACACAAAAGAGATTAGAAGTCAGAATTACAATTTAATAACAATATTACAATAAATAAAATGGCACAAAGAGAAATTGGTTTTAACCCACAAAACCCAGAGATGTAACCCAGCACCCTGGGGCACAAACACAAAGGGGTTTGTAGCCTCTGTGCTGAACCCACATGGTTCCCCCAAGTCCAAAGTAAAAGGAAGTGAGAAACCTGTTGGTGCCGATGATGGTGGCAGTCTTGTCGAGAGTGGTGGTCTCCTCCTGTAGAGGTTCTGGTCCTCCTCTCGATCCAAGGAGTGGTTCCCCAAGTCTCCAAACCCCCAAGATTATATCCCCTGAGGTCCAGGTGGGAACGCCCAGTACCTCCCCCAGGGCAGGGAGTTACACAAAGGGTGATCTCACTCTGTAAGTCATGGGGTATTTTGGAATCATTGATGGCCCATTAGCAGACATGACCCTTCAGGCTGGGTGTGGAGGTGCTAACGACTCCCTGGAAGGGAGTTATCACAGCTCTTATCTCACAGGTGTCTTTCACACCCAGCTCACAGCCTGAGGGGTCAGGTGTGCCCCGGGCAGCTACTGCAAATGGTCCATTGCTAACAGTTCTAGGGAAATGGCACAGAGGGTTTAGAAGACACAACTTTTGGTCACAGCCACACAGTGATAAACTGGTTCCAGCTTGCTGAACTAGGACACACATATATTAAGATCAGGTAAGTGAAGTGTCTAGGAAGTAAGCATCTGCCCTAGTCTAAGACAGCAAGTCTTAGCACAATTAATTTTTTCTTTTTTTTTTAAGTCTACCCATGTCATATGCATATTCAAAGACCTGCTGATAGAATCATATTTTCTCCTTTCTTTTCCTACAATGTTTTGTAAGTTCACAACATTGACCTTCCACCACAAACCCTCCATTTCCTCCTGCACAGCCACACTGAGAACTGTGGGACACTTCAGTACTCTTCCTGCTCTCACATCCTTTCACAGCCACACTACTAGACAGCACCAGGGGAAATCCAGCTCAAACTAAAGAGCACTTTCATTGCCTTTTAGTACGTGACCTCACAGGGCTGTTTGACTTTCATAAAGTCAGAGACCTCTCCCCACAGTATTGATCACAGGATCACAGAATCATTTGAGTTGGAACAAACCTGAAGTATCATCCAGTTCCAACCCCCTCCTGCCATGGGCAGGGACACCTTCCACAAGACCAGGTTTCTCAGAGCCCCATCCCGCCTGGCCTTGGTCATTTATATGCCCAGATGAAAAAGTTCTTAGCTCTTTGCTTTAGGGCTCCCTCCTTTACTCATATGCCTCTCAAGTAAAGGGCAAGGAGGCAGATGTCCTATAGCTTTCTTGGAATGGTGGGTTGACCCTGTCTGGACTCCAGGTGCCCACCAAGGCAGCTCTACCACTCCCCTCCTCAGCTGGACAGAAGAGGGAAAATGTAACAAAAGGCTCATAGCGGAGATAAGGACAGGGAGAGATCATTCAATGGTTATTGCCATGGACAAAACAGACTTGGCTTGGGTAAAGAGATTAAAAACAAATCTTAAAACATCCTTCCCTCCACTCCTTTCTTTTTCCCAGGCTCAGCTTTACTCCCGATTTTCTCTGTTTTCTCCCACCAGCAGTGCAGGGGAATGGGGGCTCCATAACTAGTTTCTGCTGGTCCTTCCTTCTTAGGGGGAGGATTCCTCACACTCCTNGGAAAATGTAACAAAAGGCTCATAGCGGAGATAAGGACAGGGAGAGATCATTCAATGGTTATTGCCATGGACAAAACAGACTTGGCTTGGGTAAAGAGATTAAAAACAAATCTTAAAACATCCTTCCCTCCACTCCTTTCTTTTTCCCAGGCTCAGCTTTACTCCCGATTTTCTCTGTTTTCTCCCACCAGCAGTGCAGGGGAATGGGGGCTCCATAACTAGTTTCTGCTGGTCCTTCCTTCTTAGGGGGAGGATTCCTCACACTCCTCCCCTGCTCCAGTATGGAGTCCCTCTCATGAGAAACATCCTCCATGAGTCCTTCTCACAGGAAGCAGTTCTTCACCACGGGTCCCTTCCAAGGTGCAGTCCCTCAGGAACATGCTGCTCCAGTGTAGCTTCACCATGGGGTCACAAGTCCTGCTCCAGCATGGGTTTTTCCTGTGGGGGTCACAGCCTCCTTCAGGCATTCATCTGCTCTGGTGTGGGGTCCTCCATGGGCTGCACGGTGGATCTCTGCTCCACCATGGACCTCCATGGGCTACAGAGGCACAGCTGCATCACCATGGTCTTCACCATGGGCTGCAGGGGAATTTCTGCTCCAGCATCTGGAGCACCTCCCTCTCTCCTCCTCCACTGGCCTCTGTGTCTGCAGGGCTGTTTCTCCCACATTTTCTCACTCCTCTTTCTGACTGCAACTGCTGTTGTGCAGTTCTTTTCCCTCTCCCCTTTATCCCAGAGGCACTACCACTGTTACTGATGGGCTCAGCCTCAGCCAGTGGTGGGTCTGTCTTGGATTTGGGAACAGAGTTGTGTCTTGAGTCTCCATGTGTCTGGTGTCCAAAAGACTTCACTGAGCAGAAGTTGGAACACAACCTTTTCCCTTTAGCCAGCTTTCTACATTGAAAGTCCTAAGGATGAAACTTCCCTGAGACTTCCTCTCTGCCAAAGGTCACTGGAATGTGCCACCAAGCTCAAAAGCTATTAGAAGGGAGGATGACAGAGAAATGTGATGACATCAGCCCCTTTTCTTCATGAAACCAGGTTTAAAAAGTCCCTGATGCACAATATGCACATTACAGCATTTCATGAAACACAGATATTTAATGAGCTCAAAATTAAAATTGAAGCCATTAATCATTCTACAAGACAGTATATCCACTTTGAACTCCGGGTTTTAATTAATTCATTGTTGTCATGTGTGTACAATTCCACTGAAGTTCATCATGTTTGCATGAATATGAGCATGAAATTAGAAACTGCTCCACTGATTCTAATATTCCAACCCAATGAGAAATACTGTGTTTGACAACAACAAAAACTGTGGCAGCCAGTACTTACACCTCTAAGGCTTTGCCTTCAGTTTTTCTGAGCATGCTTTTGCCATTTTCCAGCTGCTTCCACTCTGCCATATTTACCTCCACTTACGAAACAAGTTACAGACATCTTTTACCCTGAATGTCTTGGCCCCACCCGGAATTCTTCTATTTTTATCTACCTCAAAACAATTTTGCTAATTACAACACTGAATTCTACTTTTTACTATCATATTTTAAAATACTGTATGTTTCAGGTGAAGCTTTGTAACCCTCCTTGATGTCTGTAGAAACCTGGTAAACCCTGCTTATGAAGAAAGACTAATGATATTGTAAGTCAGAAGAAGCACATAAAAGGCATTTTGTCGCCCATATGGAGTTTCTTCACCATTTATCAGAATTCTGCTCATTGATAATACACAAGGAAAATTAAAACTTGTTTTTCATTCAAAGTGAGATCTATGTGTTCCATAAGCTGCTTCATGAGTACGGGGACAGATGCAACCAGCAGCAGCCAGGAGAAATGAAAATGCCTCTCTCTCAGTATACTTTCTACCCTCCAAATTTCTCTGATGACCCAACTCAGGCTGCTTCTCTTTCAAAATCATGAAAACCAGCAGCGTAAGTGTCTATTCCCTCACCTCTCCCCATGAGATCAGAAAACACAGGAATATTAAGCAGCTTCCCAGCAGTCGAGGCAAAGATATGAAGAAAAGCTTCCAATGTCCCTACCTACACGTGTTTGGCAGATAAATAAAAGTCCAGTTCCCAGTGTGGATACTGGAGCATCCCTCAGAAGTACCACATTGCCACAGAAGTAGCAGGTTATTTTCCTGCACAATCCAGAGATATACCACACAAAAATACATTGATCATCTTATGAGTTGTGCTCAGCGATTAGAAGTAATTACCTCAGTTACCGCTCAGAAATAATTTTTCTTTGCAGAATACGCAATATTTTTCTAACTGAAAGACAGAAGTGCAGTGGCTACCCAGCTTTTAAAAATCAAATGACATATTTGTAGCCAATAACTCTGATACAGGAAAATATTCAGGAAGAAAAAAGGTCATTAATAGTCATCCACTTCCTGCACTGTATCACATCTCCTTCTGGGATGAGGAATTTGGGAGCCTGACCCCTTTGATGCAGAAATCATTCAAAACCAGCGAAGAGTATTTACCCAGGGCTTTGCCCCAGACTTCAAAAGAAGCTACTTGAGGCTCCTGCCCACTCTGCCATGGCACCACTAAAAGTAGTCTCCACTCAGGCATGATTTATTTTAGAAGTTTTAGTTTTAGTTGAACCACTGGCAAGCAGAGCCGTCTAAGTAGGCTAGAAAACATAGCTTAGATCAACAGCAGTGAGTCAGTATAGCAAATAAGGCAATATGGTATAACAACAGCTTTAGTATCCATTTGAACAGTCTGTACTGGGGATTCTCCAGATAAGCTGTAAAAATATCTAGCTACTCAACTGCATCCCACACAGCATTACAAACTGTCTACTACAGACCCAGCCTTTCAAACCTAAGCATGGCAGAAAGATTATGTGAATTTCTCACACAGTATAGGTCTAATTTCCCTTCACATGCCTCAATGAGATCCAAGGCTGATTCAGAGATCATTAAAAATCCTGCTTGTAATGAATCTTTAAAATTGAAGTGTACAGAAGGGAACCTTAAGCTAAACTGAGGTCACAAAGATGTAAATTTGTCTCAAATCCCAAGAACTGGGAATATGATCTCAAAAATAAAAAATTGTTACTGAGTTACCATCATGAAATTAAATGAGAACTTATTCCTAAAATTTTGTCAGTCTTGGCTTTGAAACAGCACCACAGCCACCTTCCAGAAAAGGTCCAGAGGAAAAGATTATCACCACTATCTCTCTGAAATACATGAATTATTTTGGTCATGATCTAAAGTCCATCAAGTCATAGAAATTTGCACTAGTGTCAATAGTATCTGGAGACATCTTCGATGAGATTAGTGTATTTCCATCAAAGTAAAAGCCTTTGGCTTAACTCATCATACTAGTGAGATGCCAATACTTCAAGATAAAAAAAAGGAGAAAAAATAAAAGACATAAGCTGTTCACGTTGTCCTGACATTCATGAGTATTTCACGGGCACACAGGATGAGAGGTACTGAAAAGTCCTTACATTTCCTCCTGCCACAGGTCAAGTGTAGGTGTTAACTCCAGGTGTGATGTGATGGTCACTCAGAACAATGACAACCATACACATCCTCAACTAGTCCCTGTTCATGCATCCTCCACTCCATAAATATTCAGTTTTATTATTCAAAGACTGCAAATTTACCAAATAAACTTTATAGATTACAAAATGCAGGTGTGAATAGTTTCCAGGAGCCAGGGAGTGACCACAGAAAATCATCCCACCATCCCACAGATGCCAAGCCATGTGTTTTAGTTCGAGGGACACCAAAATGTTTACCAAAACCAGAGGAGAGGATTCCTCCTCAATAACCATGTCACTTCTTATTAAATTTAAGAAAGAGGAACTTTACTTAGAAAATGGATATAAGAAGGATAACTGTTAACTACTATATATAAATATAGATATAACTATAAACAAACCAGAGCAAACTACTCTCCCAGCACCAAAAAAAAAGAACAAAACAAAAAAGAACAACAAAAAGAACAAAAAAAAGAACAACAAAAACAAAAAGAACACCCAAAAGAACAAAAAACCCCACCCAAACCAAAGCAGTAGGTTTCTCCTGGTGCAGTTATATTTATGGACAGTGTCAGTGTCACACCTTGGCTGGCTGCGAGGTTAATTCTCAGTCTTTTCCCAGCGAGGCAGAGACAAGGGGGTGAACACTCACATGGTACAGGATGGAGCCTTTTTCATGGGGGAAAAAGCAGACTCTCTCTCTCTCTTTGTCCTTTATTCAAAACGAAGGAAAAACTGGAAGTGGAGGAGTGGTGATAATTCCCAGGAATTTCCTTGCAGTCCAAGTGGGTCCCCAGGAAGAAAAGGTCTGCAGCGCGTCCCAAAGCAGCTGTGACTTACCTCTCTCTCTCTCTCTCTGAAGCTCAGGGTGCCCAGAGATGGAGGGGGAAAGGCAAAGAACAGAGCAAGAAAAGAGCTCTCACCAGTTTAGCAAGCAGTGGCTCCTTTTCTGCAGCTGCCCAAAACCAAAAGTCAAGCCAGCACACAGGGAAAAGCCTCTCCCACCCCCAGGTGCTGAGGTTCTGTTTCTCACCTCCNCTCTCTTTGTCCTTTATTCAAAACGAAGGAAAAACTGGAAGTGGAGGAGTGGTGATAATTCCCAGGAATTTCCTTGCAGTCCAAGTGGGTCCCCAGGAAGAAAAGGTCTGCAGCGCGTCCCAAAGCAGCTGTGACTTACCTCTCTCTCTCTCTCTCTGAAGCTCAGGGTGCCCAGAGATGGAGGGGGAAAGGCAAAGAACAGAGCAAGAAAAGAGCTCTCACCAGTTTAGCAAGCAGTGGCTCCTTTTCTGCAGCTGCCCAAAACCAAAAGTCAAGCCAGCACACAGGGAAAAGCCTCTCCCACCCCCAGGTGCTGAGGTTCTGTTTCTCACCTCCACCCCACCATTCAGTTGGAATCTGAAAGTCATCAGCCATATTTTGTCCTCAGTCCTGGCATTCCATGACCAAACCTTTGTGTTGGTAGGGTGAGAAAAATTCTCTGCGGGGCTCCTCCCAACACCACCTTCCTTTGTTTGAACCTTTAATACCATGGCACGGCCTCTTGCTGGGGGGGCCTTTATATGTCCAGAGCACCTCCTGCCACAGCAGGCCCCACAACTTATGGAGAACATCCATCAGAGTTCCACATTCTATTGGAACTTAAGCCTTGGGACTGCTTTTCAAAGTATGGGACTACTGGGTCTCCACTCCTCCCTGCTTCTAAAACATGGGGCAGCTTCCTGTAGTGATTAAGGATGCTCTAAAAAATTAAAAAAAAACAAAACAAAGCAAGATAACCACTTGTTCAAACAAGTGGTTACACTTTCAACTTGTATTTTTGTAGATAGAATACCAGAGAATATACAAAGCAAGAAAAATGTTCCAACAACTCGGTGGAACTCATAATAGGATAAAACAGCTCTTGATATTACACATCACTGCACTTGAGGGGCAGTTTTCCCTCTTCCTGGCCCTAAATGCAGTGTTACTGACATGATTAAGCCTCCTCATGAGCTGCAGAGAGCACTGTGCTTATGCCACTGCCGGAGATGAAAGTATAGTTTTTTAACTTGTTGCTACAGTATTTCAACTGAAAACACATACAATATTAAAATGGCTCTTTTCCAAATTTGTTTTCAACCATTTCCCTTTATTGTACTTGGCACATAAAAAACAAGAGAGAGTGAGTGCACACAAATTAAATTTCTGCTCAGCACACACCCTTAGTTAACTCTGCCTCTATTTGAACAAATGGGTTGAATAACCAAAATGAATTCTGTTCTTGCTTAGAAATCCACTGGGTGCAAGACAATCCCCACAAGGAAGCAGAACTGCTTGAAGAATTTCTCTCCCTGCAAGTACCTCTTAATTGACAAAGAAAACAATGATATTTTCATAAGGATTTTCTGTTCACAACAGGGAACCCAGAGGGATTCTGTCACGAGTTCCCTGGGTAAAATCAGCCCAGACAACTTGGACGTCACGGCTGAGTATCACCAAACCTGACATCATTTTTTCCACACAGCCTCCCATACTTGCCAGACATCCCAGGGGTCTGCATTGAGCTTTCCAGTGAAGGCATCCCACTACTTCAAAACTTGGATATGCATGCAATTTGTTTATATTCCAGGAAGACAAACATTGCCTTATGGTTTAGTAAACTTAGGATAGCTTCTATTAGAGTATGTAATTTACAACTGCTTGTAGGTGTTTGTGTGCTGTTTCTTCCCTGGATACACACACTTGTCATCCTTCAGTCTGCAGTCTCACTCTTTTGTTTCAGTATAAACAACACAAAATTAATTTTCCCTAAAGCTATAATTACAAAGTCTTAATTGCATATTAAATTTAGATTAGATAATAATTGAAAATTTGGCAAGTTTGCTTCATTTCTTATAGGTACAGATGGGTTTTGTGGGTATATGCATATTTACAGATACTTGGGAGAGCCCTTGTAGAACTCAACATTAATAAGTCTTGTCCTAAACTTAAATATTACTGATTACAAAGGTTTTTCCAAATGTAAGCATTTGAGCTCAAATTCTTTCTTTTACCTTCTTCCTATCAAGAGTGACAAAAAGCTACCCTGTAACTCATCTTGCTCTACAAAGTATACAATTAGCCTAAGTTTGCAAACCAAGGGCAGGTAGAGACACATTACTCCTGGTTTCATCTTTAGTGGGAAGCACAGGGACATGAGCCATTGACCAAGGGCAAGGGGAATCCAGGCTCCCACCAGCCTGTTGGCACAATAAGACATAGCAGGAACAGGCCTGGCTCTTAGATGGAGCAGGAGAAGATAAGCAAGACCGCAATTAAAAAAAAAAAGGGATAAAACCAGGGGGAAATACCAGCCCACTGTAAGACATTTACACTGAAATGCACAAGCTAGAACACTGTCATGTTCTGTATATTTTAAGAAATAAATAGGAACAATTATCCAGTTTTGCAAATTCCTTGTGGCTCCAGACAGACAGCTAAGCATGACTCACTCAGAAATGGTTGTCAAACACCTTCTGCCAACTTTTCCTTTCTCTTGGGAGGTTTTAAACCTTCCCCTGGCCCTTCCTGTTTGTTTGGGGGCAGCTATTCTCCCCCCTTTGCCACTTTAGATAAAACTGCCCCAAGGGAGAGGCAGGATGCTCATCCTTGCCAGTTCCCTATTCCTTCCCTCATGTTACACTCTCTGTCACACACACAAGCAACTTCCCAGGCCTGTGCAAGAGGCCTGCTGGGTGCCATAGTGGGTTTATGCCATTCAATCACTGCACAGCATCACAGGCACTGCCTGCCCATCTGGTGTTCACTCAGCATGTCAGACCCAAGTTCTGAAAATCATTGTCAAATTTCCAGCTTGCACAGACTTTGAGAGCTAAAGCAGAAGAAGCTGCCGGAGAACTCAGCACACTCCAGCAGGTCTAACAGGTCCACTCCAGTTCTTCAAAGGACAGACAAATATTTTCTGTGCTGCTAACTCCTCTCTGCAATTTCAGTCCCAGTGCAGCAGCAGGCTGTCCTGCCCAATTTCAGGGGAGGGAGATGCTGTGCAATACTGGGATGCAGCATCTGCCAAGCAGTATTGGGATGCTCTTGCTGCTAAGTGCTCCCTTTTTCTTTACAGACGCGTTCACTCATCAGTGATATCTAAGAAAGGACTTCACAGAGTCACAGAATGGTTTGGGCTGGAAGGGACCTTAAAGATCATCCAGTTTCACTGCCCTGCCATGGGCAGGGACACCTTCCACAACACCAGGGCGCTCAGAGCTCCATCCAACCTGACCTTGAATGCTTCAGGAATGGGGCATCCACAGCTTCTCTGGACAACCTGTGCCAGGGCCTCACCACCCTTACAAGGAAGGATTTCTTCTGTATTTCAAACCTACATTCCCTCTTTCAGTTTGAAGCCATTCCTCCCTGTCATGTCACTACAGCTCCTGATGAACAGTCCCTTTCTGACTCCCCTGCAGTCTCTTCAGATACTGGGAGGTGCTCCGAGGTCTCCATACAACTTTCTCTTCTCCAGGCTGAACAGCCCCAGCTTTCTCAGCCTGTCTTCACAGAGTAGGTGCTTCAGCCCTCTTACCAACTTCATGGCCTCCTCTGGACTCACTCCAACAGTTCATGTCCTTCTTGGGCTGGAGGGACCAGAACTGTAAACAGGTGAAATTCTTGGCTGGAGAACCAAGCAGAGCACCTTTGATAAACACAGTGCACCCCTTTACCCCTATGCACAAGGAAAGGGACAGCCTGGGAGAACCAAGAGCCATCTGGAGCTCACTGCACAGCCCAGCAGCAGCTCACACATCACTGAAACACTGCACTTGCAGTGAACAAAATCGCCACCAGCACCACAAGACATTTAAGCAGCTTCGAATGCTCATCATGAAAAATAGGCCAGCAAACCTCTAACAACCACAGTACCTGCATGCTTCTGACTTAGTCCCAAAGTTACACCCCAGGCATGGGAAATCCTTTCCTTGATGACAACATACAGGTTTAGAACATTGCAGATGTAAAACACATCCCCACAGGCACCTGTTCGTTGTCCACTTGCCGGTGCTCTCTGCTGCTAAGCCATGACTGACCACTTTGTCTGCAGCACCAGCACCACAATGGTGTGGCTTTAAGGTTTCTGGGTCTCAGCTGGCCAAAGTGGGGCATGGAAAGAGTAGGGCAATAGCCTACAACTGTCCACAAAGATCTGCTCTTATGCCATCATGTCAGGAGATGCTGAGAGACCTCCCTCTCACAGAAAGGAAAAGATATCAAATACTTCCCCTGCAGTGACAGGATTAAGTGGCTGAAAACACACATGCCCACTCCTGTAGTCAGGGCTGGAAAAATCTCTATTTTCTCTGTAACAGAGGATCCCAGACCTCTGGGCAAGGGACCAGGAAGCACCATGCTTCTCTGTGGAAGGAGAAGGATGGAGGGGATGACCAGTTTTACTAGGTTTTGTGAATGCTGTGGAGGTCTCATGGTTCATACTGACACCCCAAACAATGCTCCTCAGCTGACAGCAAGTCTCACTGTAGCAGGGCAGAACTCCATGTAGGCTTGGGTTTGAAAATCACTTTGCTTATACACATGCACATATAACAGAGGTATAAAAACATGCACAGGTCCTATCAGTAATTTCCAAGCTAATAGTCTTAGGCCTGAAGCAATTTCATTTTAACTCCATAGTTATGCTGCTATTTGGAAAAAAATGGTCCACAGAAAATCAGCTTTAAATCAGAGAAAGGATAGGAAGTAGAAACCAGGAGAGCATGGATTTCATGACTCACAAGTAATGGCACAAGACTGGGCTGGCCATAACCAGTGCTCTTCTCAAATCAGCTGATTTATTCCATCCCACAGCAGTTTAAACACCTGTGCAGGTAATACATAGTATTGGTGATCCCACAAACCTGTGATAAATCTTACATTTGGACAGGTGCATGAATGTTTTCTTTTTCAGGCAATGTGGCAAAAACACCAAATCTCTTCCCTTTCCACAGAAGTGACCGATGCCAGATCACTTTTCTCATTAAGCCAAGGCACAGATTAACCAATACAGAGTAATAAGAAAGTTAAAATGAACACGCAATATACACTCTTTTCAAAAAGGACAGACAAAGGGAAGTCAGCCCCAGACTCATCCCTATAACCTCCCTCTCCACTTTATGTGAAGGTGGGTAAAATCAACAATAAAATTACATACTGTGAGGCATAAATATTAGTTTGATTTAAGAAAACCTACACCCAACATTAAAAAAGTGAAACATGGCCTAGCTGCTTAAAATGATGAAAGAGAACTGAGACTAAAACTTACAAACATGTGATTAATCACAGAAACAATTGAAGCTGTAAGTTACCTCTGTCAGTCCTTCTCAGAGAGCTGAAAAAAGGGCACTTTCATTATTCTGAAAAGCTCAGGATTTTGCACCACCTGACTGAAAACCTTGTCAAGATTTAACCATCAGGAAATCACACTCTGCATCTAGCAACTCTATTATTTTCAACCTTTTCCATGGAGCAAGTGCTGATACCAACATTTTTCCCTCAAATATAAGTAATTTCAATTTCCCCTACAAAGAAAGACTTTTTGCCTTAATTACTTCTGGTTTGATAGAGCCAGCAGATGTAGTAAGTATTTTCTTCATTTCAACTAGTTCATTCAAAGTTGAAAGCCCAGTTGGGAGCTGAGAAAGAGCCTCTTGCAATCTCTGAATAAGAAACAGGTGGGAGAAAATGAGGTCTCTGAGTTTTAAACTGGGCCAGACTTTCCCTGGCACTTATGTCTTGGTTTTTTCCTCTTATAGTAGACTTCTGTTCTTAAAGTGAACACCATTCTGGCTGTGACTACATTCTTTAGTCAGAAGAATACTGTCCAGAGTGGATTTCCAGAGTAATTTCATATCATTCCAAAGCCTTTCATACTTTCTGAAGTTAAAGAAGGGTAGTTTGCCTGCACAGGTGAAAATGCATTTTTATGAATACAAAAACCTGGAGCTACTACAGTTACAACTGGCACCATAAAACAAGATTCAGTCAGATTTATGTCTAGACACTGATAACACTTTTTAAGCATTAAATGAACACTAGGGGAAAAATACCAACAAATATTTATAGAGTAACACAGTTTGTCATCATCTTGACTCCTACTTTTTAACTTGAAATTAACACCTGCTTTGTATCTGGCAATCAATTCTCTCGTCAGGTCCAAAATTCTGAAGTTTAATCAGGTTAAAAGAAATAATTCTTTGTTTATTAAAAAAATGAAACAAGTTAAAATATAATGATTTCACAGAGAAACTTGAGTATTTCTGCATTTTGATGCAGGGATTTATAAATTTCACAGTAGATTTGCTCAAGAGCCCTTTCCTGAATCACCTGATTAGTACAATTCCTAAAGTGTGAAACAATTCAGAGTGCCTTCATCCTCCCTGAAGACAGAATTTCATTGACAGCAAGTGGCCAGAGCACTGGCCAGCCAGCAGCTAGCTAGAGGGGCAAATAACAAATAACTTGCCACAGAGACTTCTTTAAAATATTAGGAATTTTTTTCTAGATAGCCCAAATAAACTTCATAACACCAGTAAGTCAGCACTCCGCAGAAAACAGCAAAGGGTTTAAAGAAGTACATGTTAAATATTGTATAAAAAGGCATCATTTGGAAAACACTGCCTATTCCCAGATGAGTGAATGGTCCCCCCAATGACAAAAGTGCACAGCTCCAGGTGTCTGTGGGAGTCACTTCCCTGAATGGAGGAACAATTTCCAAAGTGAGCCTTACAACTGCAAACCAGAAAACCTGACACAGTAAATTCAATCCAAGAAGTGCACAGGGAGAGCTCAAACCTCCCTGTTATGGGTTTAGCCAGGTAGGCCTAAATTTAGGCTTTAAAACTCAGATTTGGGCCTGAAATTGTCAGCTGCCTTGAGCTGGGCTGAGCTGGCTGACAGCTGACCTCTTCTAGCCAATGATGTTGTATTCCACCCCATCTTACATCATCTCAATAGCAGTAAAGTCCAGTGTGTGGGTGTGGCTGGAGCAGTTCCACTTTGACCGAGGTACAGAGAAGACACCGCGCTGTCCCAGGAGGGATGGAGAGGCCCAAGCCCACAGCACCAGCTGACCATCATATTATCTTAGGGAAGTAAAATGTTTGTTCTTAGTTCTTCTCTTTGCTTAAGTTTGTCTTCGGGGAATTGACCTTCTTTAGAATGATTTGTAGTCAGAATGGTAAAATCTGTGCTTATTGGGGAGTGGGAAGTTATATATAACTTGTGTAAATGTGTGTTATATTGTAGTTTTCTCTTAATTTTCTCTTTTCTGTATAAATACATGTAGTAAGTTTCAGCATAAACCTGGTTTGGAGGTTTTTTTCCCTCTCCCTCTTCTTTCTCCCTTTGGCTGGTTGGGGGGAGGAAGAACCCTTTTTCTCTGTTCTTGGGCAGCTGGCATTTTGCCAGCTCAACCCAAGACACTCCCTCAAAACAGCACATCCCTTTGGAACTAGAGCAGGGAGAATGCCCAAATCTGATTCACAAGAGCTGGGGTAGCTAAGAGAAAGGAAAGAAAGCAGGCTTGAAATGCAGACAGCTAATGAGCTGAGACTGAGGAGGAGCACAGGGGAACAAACACCACCACCAGACCATGATCTCCCTGAATCCACAGCACGAACAAGTCTTCCATCCATCACTCTCCACTTCCATGCCAGCATATTTAGCATGTTATTCCCTTCTCCTCACTACATGCAACTACAGGAGTTATTTATATGTCAGGAGAAATCCTCATCACTTTAATTTCCCCCCCTGCTTGCTGAATCCACTGAGTAAAATGACAATCTGGTGTTCTGACACCGATCTGACAGCTGCCTACTACCACACCACAGAGACATAGTTAATATCACTACTGCAACACTTGGACTTAGTTAGGCAGGAGGAGCTTACTAATTGCCAGAAAAACCCTCTCTAAACTGGGCTGTTTGTTTCCTAATTTGCTGGGCACAGAAGGAAGCCGCATCCATCCACACACACACACGTCACACTGGTGCTGCTCTGCTCAGCTCTGCCCTGTACAGCACCTTCCTTCCACCAGACCTGCTCCCATGGCACAAGCAAAGCAATCACTGGACAATCCAAGAATTTCCCAGCTGTATCAAGAGGGCACTAAACCTAAAATATCCATGACTTGTCTCGTCTCCTTCTCCACGAAAACATCTATTTTCAGAAGTGTAGCTTCTGTAATTGATCTCTGGAGAACAAAGGTTTTGTTTTTAATTCTCCCCTTGCCATGGCAATACATGTACCAGGCAGAAGGATGGTCTATTTAGTAAAGTGCATTTGATGCTATTTCTGAACTCAAGTTATAAAATAATGTCCTAATGGTTTGAGAGTTTTATTTTTACAGTAATTTCACAAGACTTGAAATAGCCATTAATTTTCTTACATTACAAACCACTTCTGTTGTGTATTCTGCCAAAGAACTTTAGAACAAGGGCTGTTATATTTTAAGAACAACATTTTTTTACCATGACATTTCTTTTCATACATCATTTCTAGTTAGTTGTCTCTGCAAAGCTTCTCCATCTCCTTTGTGATAATGAATTCTTGATATCTACACTCTGATGGCATTTTTGTCATCCAACCTGCTCCCATATACACAGCCAGTTAGTCTCCTCCATCCTTCCCTGGCTGACAGTTCCTGTGAGTGCTTTATGATCTTTGCTGCACATCTCAAAAGTTTGCTTTCAGCTTCTGGCTTTATAAATAAATGGGACTGTGTGAAAGCCAATGGAATATGCACATGACAGTGATGTGAGAGAAATCATCTCTGAACAATTACCAAAGAACACGTATTTCAGACTACAGCACAAGCAGGAGAAGGGGAATGACTCCAGCTGCTGATGGCATCTGTTTGCCTGGCAGACTCCAAATGCAGGATCAGAGATCAGCACTTCCCACAGACAAGGCCAAACTGTGGACACCTGCATACGGATGATTCCCTCCTTTTCAGGCAAAAAGGCCAGCAACAAAGAAAATCCACAGGCTGCTTCCAGGTTTGCTTCAATTTCAAGGCCACCAAGTGTGCACTTTGCACTGTCAACTGGCCTCTCCCAAGCAGCCACCTCTGGAAAGAGTGACCCATCATTCACCTTTGGACGTGGACTAATAATAGGGTATCTCAGTTCACAAAATTTGGGGTATATGTGCTTGGGACATGATGTCACAAAGCCACTGACACAGCTTCTCTTGCCTGGCTGCACTACCCAGAGAGTGCTGGCCCCACCCTGCAGGCATCACACTGGACACACACAGGGCAGCCAGCACAGATGTACCCTCTGTCAGGGGTCCAGGTCCTGCCAGAGGACACTTGCACTCAAATTGCCCCAATACAACTGTTGGGATGATCAAAACCTTCTGGCAACAGCCCTTCAGGTTCCCAAAATGCCTTGCAAAAGGAATTAACAGCAAAGCTCATTCTTTACCAAGGCTTCCCTTCTCTCCTTCCAGACATAAAAAGACGACACCAATTCATACTACTGCTGGCTGTATTAACAGCATAGGAACAGTGGTTCAACATTGCAACAAGTTGTCCAGAGAGGTTGAGGAAATGCTATCCCTGGACATTTTCGAAATCCAACTGGACAAAGCCCTGACCAAACCAACCTATTTCTGAAATAAGCCCAGAGGTCCCACCCAACTATATACTTTTATGTATTTTTTTAAAAATTTTTGTAACGAATGCTTGTAAAATTACAAGCCTGCAATGAAAATCTCCATAGAAAAAAAGGATCCTGAGATCTCACATTTGACTCGTGAAACCACTCTGAGACCTCTTTCTCCCCTGAAATGTAATCAGTGAGCTCTACAGGAAGACAGGCACTGCACTTGGAGCAATGCTAATTAAGTCCGAACTGCCTGAGTTTTCACTCCACTTCCCAGGTGGTTTTTGCAGCCTGCAGTCAGCTTTATGTTGCCATGGCTACTCTTAGAAGGATTTCACCCCTGCTTTAAACCTAACCACATCACAGCTGCAGTACAGACACACCTATCAGGTAACTCAGCCACAGATTCATTTTTTATCTCTACCAGCTGGGCAGATCTAAGATGTGATTTGAAACAAGTTCATCCTTCTTAAGACAGATTTAAGTCTTACTTAGAGCACTTGTTTTGCTCCACTTAATCTCTTTTGTCGCATTCAATGATTGGTCTCTCTTATGGTGTCTTCCAAATTTCAGAGTGATAAGGCACATCTCTCTCATATCACAGTCTGACATCATCTGTTTGCAAAGGGCAAGTGAATCAGCCTCCAGGGACCAAGTGCACAGGGAACTGTGCTGTTGCACATCCTCAGTGAAACAGGAACAGAGCTGTCTCTCTGGACCAGAGGTCTGTGGCAGAGCAACCACTGCACAGGGCCTGATAAGAAAAGTCCCTGGGGTTAACTTGGTTTGTGTTCAAGAGCAAAAACAGTCTGTGCAGCGCTGACAGCTGCTCTTCCAGTCTTTCCTCCAGCCTTTAATAGCTCATGTATTTCCTAAGCTCCAACTCCGACCCATACATAGGAATCTCTGTTTAGTCCCTGAATAACAATTGCTCTGGTGGCAGAGAAGGGCTTGAGTAGCTTACAGAGCTGCCTGCCAAAGAGAAGAACTTATCATGTAGTTCCAAAAGCCTGGTTCCCTGCAAAGTTGGATTTTAGTGTTGACAGACTCTTTTACATGCTCACATCCATGCAGAGATCTGGATAGCAAAGAACACCCTACTTTGCATCATAACAATTCTCCCTGGCTAATTCCAGTTATTTTGGACACACCTTCACAGATACCTGCATGTGGCTGCAAACTCCTCAATGGGTTCAAACATCACTGGGGAGAGAGAGATAGATAAATGTATTTGAGCAGGATAACACTAAATTTTATTTCCATGGCAAAGCAGGCTGAAACTCTGCCAAGCCCAACCTCTACCTCTTCAGGTCATCAAATTCAAATACCCAGCAATGCTCTGCTAGCCTGCATAAACTCATGGTTTATTGACATGGGCATGGTCACAGAATTATTTGGGTAACAAGTTTCTAGATAGTCAAGACTTCCCCCTTTTTCATGAGCAGCAGCCACAGCACAGAAACAATCCCCATGAAATCCACGTTGAGAACACTACTCAAAGCTTCTTCTCTGCAAAACTCCTGATTTAATTGAATACTCTACTCTCTTAAAATTACATGGTTTGGTGGTTTGTGTGTTAGGAAGACACGGGCTGTTTTAATCTCTAGCATTTATCTCACAGACAAGTACTCAGGCAATGTAGGACACCTATCTTCTCAGTGCTTCTGTTTAAGCTGCCTAAATAAAGCAGCAGAGCACACAGTGGCTTTTACACATATGTGGTGATATTCCAAGCACTGCAGCTCCTAGATTACAGGCACACTATCCACAGATAACACAAACCAAGCCCTAACTTGACAGGAACAGAGCTCAAACCCCATGTTTCCTCAGTTTAGAGTTTCACAGCAGCACTTCCCAGGGCAAACCATCCCCAGGCCCAGCAGTGCAGAAACAATCTGCCCTCTCTGTCTGCAAATCACCCCTCCAGCACGGACAAATTGGGAATATCCAGGTTATTGTGCCTAAAATAACAGGCAACACATTCACTACAAAAATACAATTATGGGAATTGCTAATAAAATCCAAGTGAAGATGAAGACTGACATTAGAGATCATGTGCTAAACTACTGCTCGGAACCCCTGAAACAGAGGGCAAAGCACAATTACAGCCAACAAACAAATAAAATAAATGGGCAGTAAAATTATGGAGCTTATTAAAACTCCAAGTCTAGCAGGGACCTCCCCTCTCAAAAAATGCAAAACTACTGCAGCAAAAAATACAACAGTAGCCAAAGCTTTGTGATCTGAATTATTTTACTTTCAAAGAGCAATAACGAAATCAAAACATTCATGGCAAGTTCAGGTGTTCAGGCACATCACTCAAGCTACAAGGCACTGCTAGGAACATGTTAAATTACCTTAATTTCTAATACAAAGTACACTAATTAATCAAACTAAATGCATGTTAGTATTTCAGGTTCCTTTGGTGGCCAGAAGCTGAAACAGAAGGCATGTTTGGCAATAGGGAAAAAAGCAGGGAAAGCATTTTTTCAAATATTTTGAAGCTTGGAATGGGTCAATTAATAAGCACAAAAAATAGAGCAGAAGATTTTTGTGAGTTTATCCTACATATTAAATGATGCCAAGTCTATACAGAATGATAAATCCATTATTTATGTGCTAAGTGGTTTTGCTGATTGGTGAAAAAGGACAATTCTTTTAAGGTCTCATTTGTTCTGTGAAGAGAATTTAACAAAGCAAACTCCCTGAAGCAGCAATGACTGACCAAAGAGGAAAATGTGATGTCTCATGCCCTTCTAATCTCTATGTACTTTGGCACTACTGGATTGCTGCAGTGTATCTTGTGAGGAATTCACACCTGGTGTCAGAAGAAGCCTTGTGAGGAGAAGTGGCTGGGAAACGGGTGAGCCCTCTGGACTATTCCCTATAGAGCTACCTCTACCTTCAGGAGACTGTGGTGGTCCCTCCCTCCTCTTTCACTGCTGCCTGAGCACCACCATTCACATATCTGAGCAATGCACTCTTATCATTTTTCCAGCCCCAGGCCTGCAGGATGGCACCAAATCCCAGATGAACAAAGACTCTTCACTTCCTTAGATGAATTCCTTAGAGAGTACAGACTAAGTCTAGCCCAGAAAGTGACCAAATATGTCTTGTCCAGCAAGCTGATAAGGGTGCACCAACCCAGGAGAAGCAAAAGATCAGATGGAATTACAGAAAAAAAAAACCGAGTTAATCTCTCAATATGCAAAGTTGATTCCCTGCTGAACTGGTGATCTCTGATCTTAATCACCCCAGCTCAGTCTGAAGATATTCCAAGGGAGTTGCAGCAGCCAAACGAACACATTGAAGTAGGAAAATAAATAAATAAATTACTCTTTCTAGTTATTTCCTACAGGGAGGAGTTATGTTAAAAAATTAATAAACTAAAATATTTATCAAAGTCAGCTTTCTTCAAGCATCAACATATTAAAGAGTTAAAAATACTCAAACCAACAAAGCAAAAAAGCACTGAGGTACTCACACTAAGTCTCAACTACATCTAATCAAAGAGGTTTGAATGAGCTTCCTTTTCACAAACAAATGGATGATGTAATTTTCTCCTGAACCTTCAGGTTGTCGAAGAAGAGGATCTGACCTAATACCAGCTAATTCCTGCTGTGTGCAGAATTGTAATCTCTCCTGCAAACAAGACCTGACCTGGATTCAAGTCAAGAATTTTAAGAGTCAACAAAATGGGGGGAAAAAGAATTACAAGAGAGATGCACATGCTTTGTCCTATGCATAACAAGCACACAAATTCATAGTTGTACCAGTACAAAATCATAACTGATATCAGATGCACATACTACACCCCAATATTGATTCAAGATATGCAGAGCTAATTAAAAACTGCACTGTGTTCATGTATATACCTATCATGTGTACTCTTTGGTAAAAGAAATTTAGCAGGACAATTGTTAAAGTCCTTAAGCTTTAGGTTTCCTGATTTTTAACATTAAAACTGTAAAGTCACATACATATGTCTCATTTTCTTGAACATTTGGAGGACTACAGAGGCTGGTAGTCACACATATTTTAATTTGAGCTGCCACACTGCATAGCTGAAAGTTTACATATCTGCAGAGATTCACTGTAAAGCTTAAATGTAAATAAACTCATTCATATTAGAAGTGTGTGCATACTAACACACAGAGGATTGTAAATAGCACAGGCATAGCTGCCTGGAGGAAGTACTTGGCAAAAAAAACCCCAACAAAACAAAAGCAAAAATGATCACCCCACAGAAATTCATTTCTTTGTCTCTTAAACACCTTATAAATTAAACAAACAAACAATATCATATGTTGTGCTGGAAACTTGTTCACAGCAACATCACCCCCTGGAACATTTTCCAGCCATAGCCATGTTAATTCCAACTCCAGCAGGCTTCTCCTTTCACAGTTGAAGTGTCATGTATTTTTCAATAAAACTAGTCAACATATTTTAGAAATTTGGGTTTCTAAAAGTTGCTGTTTGCTCCACACGTGGCTCTGAAAAGTTTCAATATTTCTTTTGGCTGTAAGCCTTGTAGAGGCACAGAGAAGCAACACCAGCCCAGAAATGTAGGGCAGCCCTGCCCTGCTCCCGCCATTCCCATCCCCAGGCAGGCCCATGGCTACGTGCAGCCCAATTTCCAAGCTACATGCCAAGAGACAGCTACAAGAACACTAAGGAAGAGCATGAAATAAGTGCAAAAGGAGTTTATAAAGGCTCTCAGAACAAACCGGAAAGACACAATCACCATCTTACCCAATGCTTGCAATGGCCTCCTTAGCCACTATACTCTCAGCTGAATAAAAATATACAAAAGTTCAAACAATGGTGAAACAGAGTCCTGTAACAATTAACACGGGCACCAACACAAATGAAGGAAGGTAACTACCCTCGCCAGACATCAGTAAAGACATCACCCTTCCAGAGCACTTCTAAAGGGCCACCACTCTCCAGCTGAACCCAAGGAAGCATTTTAAAAGACGAGCCACCGCCGCAGTCGCAGGACAAAAATCCAACTTACCAGTACAAGTAATATGCTAAAGCCAGGAAAATGAGCGTAGCACAGATCCCAGCTAACAAGCATATGCCCGACTGGTTCACCAACATCTTCCCAATTTGTTACTGATTAACAAAGCAAAACAAAACAAACAAACAAAAAAAGAGGAGAAATGGAACAGCAAAAACGGACGATGCGAGTCTTGGCTGGGAAAGCAAATCAGTCTTGACATGGAGGAGGGATTATGGTGACAAAAGCACATCTAGGTAAATCTGGAAGCACTTCAGCCACTAAAACTGCCTGCTCTGCAGCAGGAAAAAAAGCTGGGTGTCCTCTCCATTACATGGCTTTGTAAAACACTGAACTAAAAAAGCCCCTCTTACCTCATGAATGAGGGTATGAATGGGGCAGAAGTGGACTAATATTTAAAATAGGTAATACTTCTCAATAAATATCACAGTCAGGTGGTGTTGCTGACAAACCAAGCTTTTGCTCTAATCCAGTAAGCTTCTTACAGCAAATTACCAGGCTACAATGGACGGGATTCGCTGGCGTGGTGATGTACGTGTGCTCAGCACTGGCACTTGACACGTTCTTTTGGGTTTGGGTTTTTCTCCTTAAGAGCTGACAAAAGACTTCAACAAAATCTAGATTTTAGCACAAGGGAACTTCCCACCCCACCGAAGTCTTTCTTTTCTCCATGAAGAGTGAACAGAAGGCTTGTGAGAACATGAGTGCAGAGAAAGGGTTTGGTTTGTATCCAGAGTGCAGCCCTGGCACAGCAGCAGGACCACTCACCTTTACAGCACAATGAAGGGACATCTCTGAACTGCACAGACTAAAGAAAGGGACTCTGCAGTCACGTGAGGGGGACTTGGGACTTCACTGCCTCCACCCTTTCTCTGCAGGTTTCAGAGGAGACCTTTACCCGGCTGAAGACAACGCTGTTTTCTCTCTTTTCTCCAAAAATCAGGGCTTCTGGAAGGCCTGAGCCACAGCAGGCATAGTCCAGCAGCATAGATAACAAAAAGAAATCTGAGCCCAGAGAGGAAAGAAACAAGGTGGCAGCAGTTCCACCCCACACAGGCAGCAGAACACGGTGCTGATGGTGTGATTAAGGCTCAGGGGCACATCCGGCTGTTCTGCACCATAATCTGGACAGTCCAGACAAAGAGAGACTTGAGGCCATGTCCACACAGGGAGATGAGTTGGGCTGAAGAGTGATCCATTCCCATTCACCTACCACTACACCAATACAGCCCTCCATGAAGACACAATTTTCACTGGCATAACTCACCTGGTCAGAGTCAGGCCTCTAAAGAAAGAAGCATCAGCAAAAATCGAGCAAAATTTAGCTTAAATACCAAAGAAAAATTAAAATGGTAGTCACAGCCCCTGAAAGCCCCATTTTCTGACCAAAGTTTAGCAGCAGCTCTACAGAAAGCCAAGGCACACTGTTAGCCCCCCTTAAGGTCCTGGCTGTCCTACAAGTTGATTCATGTAGATTTTTGGAGATTTCAATAAAGTTGAAAGAGACAGGACAAAAAAAACAGTTAGGACACAATAAACAGAAAGTTTTTACACTCTAAGAAACAGACAATACTTGGAACTATTTGGCCAGAAAGGTTAAAACAGCACACTGTGAATTCAAAAGTCACAGCCAAATAGGAGCTTTCATCCAGTTCAGCAGAGCTGAGTGGAAAAAGAGTGTGCCCCTGAGTTTAAAAGCACAAAATAAATGCAACATACTCCAGAAAGTGTGGTGAATAGGGTCCAGTGGCATCCAGCTTCTTAACCAGGACAGAAGTATCACAGAACTCATCAAATAAAGGAAAATTCTGGTGCACCAAGTCAATAGGTCTTCCTGCCCCTCTTATATCCAGCATGAAGTCCAGGTCTATTGTAAAACCTTTTTCAACCTCATCTACAACTCAACCACAATTCTCAAGTGACTACACAGATAAAAGTCTTACTACTATCTACACCTTTGTCAGTGAAGGAGATAGCTTGCAATTAAATTCCTTGAAAATGTGAATAATCAGTTTCTGTGGGCTACAAAGGAATTTTTATTGATTGCGTTCCCCAGTCTCATCTTGAGACTGCTCATACTGTTTCTATTCTCAATTGCAGAAATAAGTATACTAAGTTACACTAAAATAAACCCCAAAGTCCAAGAGACAACCTCACACATAGTTCAAAGATGACAGGAAGGTTTCAGACATGCAGAGTCACCAAACTGGCACTTGCAATGTTTTTGTAGGTGAAGTTCAACCACCAGTTTCCAGGACTGCTGGTCGATACTTTTCCAGTGCACCACATTCATTACAGAAAATGCACTTAATAGATTATGACTGGGCACAGGATGGCCTCAGGATTTTGTAAATGAAAACAAAAACTAAAGTAGCAATTATCAAGAGGCCTCGTTTGGGACAAAAAAATTAATTAGGATATTGCAATAATTGCCTATATTTGGAGCAAGGTTGACTTGGTATTTCTATTATAAAAGCAACTCTAAAATTATAGTGCTGGTATTCAAACCGTGATTCTATAATACTAGCCCTTACATAACAAACAGAAAGGGAGTTATCTAACAGAAACCCTATTAGTACAAAATTATTTGAGTAATAGGGCTCTTGCAATGTATAAAATAGATCAATGTTATGTAATTACAAAATGTTGCCAATCTTAGGCTCTGATGATTAAGAAAAACCTCAGTAGTGTCTACTCATCTCTAAGACTACACAAAAATGCTCCTTTTCGCTCCAGGTGGTTGAGTTTTCAAGACAAATGAGAATTTATCCTTTGTATTCAGATTTAAAAAAAAAAATCTACAAAAGAAATTTCAGGAGTGTTAAGTGCATCTACATACCCAGCTGTGCAACCCTGGAACTCACCTCCTAGAGAGACTGAGTGAATCTGGAAAATGCATTGTGGCACAGGTCCCTCACTTGTTAAAACAAGGATGGAAAATAAAGGATAAACAAAAAAGTCTCATCTGTGATCATCTGAGATGAGAATTATAAGAACGATATACTTTGCTTTTTGGATGGAAAATCATGCAGGGAAGAAAAAAAAGTCAAGCTTCAAACATAAGACACAGAGAGCCAGCCAGGAGACATCTGTCTGCATGCAAATGTGCTGTGGCTGAACCAGGAGAAGCCTCTGACTGCTGCTACACGAAGGCTCAGCAAACACTGTTTTCCTGCCTACCAGCCCCTACCCAAGTTCAAAGCTTTCCTTTGAAGTACTGAATACTAATTTGGAAGAAGGGGAAAGTCTGTCTTTCTCAGGAAGTGCTGAGCTGCTTTAAGTTTCAGGTATAAAACACTACTTTCTTCAGAAGAGGAGCATTATGATTTGCTCTGTGATTACATCCACAGTAACACATTGGCTGCACTCATTTACACCTCACACTTCTGTTCCAGTGTTTGCTCCCACAATCTGTACTGCCAGGATAGAAGAATCTTAAATAAAACTATTATTTGTATGACTATCAAATAAACCAGTAAAAAAATAACACATTAAAGTGGAGGCTCAGACAATACCAAAGCTATCCATACACCGTGGAAATCACAACTGTAAAACCAGGAGAGACAGCAGGAAAGTTTTCCCCTGCCAGTGCTCTGCTATACTAAACGTAAAAAAATTCCCAGAAGAGCATTTCTATTATTTCAGCATACAAATTTATCTCCAAACTGCTCACAGCTTACCAGCAGTGGAGAAATGCAGAATATACACTGCTCAATTCTAACTTTACAGTTCCCAGTCTTGATGGATCTCTGACGCGTGGGAAAGACCAACCAGCCTCCTGTCACCAGGCTGGCATTTGAGACATGGACAGAGATACCTCATCTGTACATTTCTGTATAGAAAGACTATGCTTTCACCAGCAAATTTTTCAGGGTTTGAGCCTGGAAGGAGAGAGAGCCACATGGAGAAGAAGGGAAGACAAAAGTCACTGTTTTGAAGCATCTGGATTTGGAAGATCTTCATATCACAGGGGAGACAGAGATGTAAAAACACTAACAGTAAATGTAGGTGTTCTGCTGGGTAACTGATGGCCACCAAGGCAGCTTCATATAAAACCCCACTGTTTTCCAGTCAAGAACAAATAATAGGTGAAAAATATCTTGAAAAATCAACAGGTCTACAACTCAAACAGTTCTTCAGTAAGCTCAGTGAGCTGAATTGGTAGCTTGAATTGCACTGTGTGTGGAGCTTGATCCTGTGGAGGAAAAGAATGCTCAGTGCAGTCATACCACTCACACAGTGCTGTGCTGTCTGCTATTCCCAACCCAAGAGGGAAGAGAGCAAGAAAGGCAGAGCTGTACAACAGAGCAGGGAACCCAATTGCCCCCCTCCTCTTTGTATAGAATCCAGCCTTTATTCTCTTTGCTGTCACCACACCTGCAATCAGCAGTGTGTTCCTTTCCTCAATACATCTATTCTTCTTTTGGATGATTTCACTGACAAATATTGCACAAGGGTGTTATCAGTCTGAATGCACAATTGCCCCTTTGGTCAGATCTCTTTTTACATATATACAAAAGCAGGTATCTTTCTAAAAAGATAGACCATACTTATCAGGTGAACTGATAGCAAAAACAAATACATGCCAGACAAAGTGTTATTGTTCTGTGTTTTCTGACAAGACCACACCAGCCCCTTCTGGTCTGAATACTGGCAGCAGCCACAAACCACACAACTTTTTCAGTGCACCCCTCTCTGCCCCAGGCAACATGGAAAAAAAACCCTCAAACCCCTAAACAAACCACCACAGAAAAAAAAAATCTTCTCCCATGAAAATTTGAAGACCAATTACGAACACAAAGCTGAACTGCAGCACAGACATCAATGTGAACATTTGCTCATGGTGAAATCATTACAAATTACAGCTAAGACACTTAACAAATACAGTACCCCACTCATTCAAAAACGTTAACAATATACAGCCTTCTCACTTATGAGTTAAATTTCAGGCTGTTGTTGGCCATTCATCTAGGAAACTAAACAGCACCCACTTTGCAATCAGCCCTTCTGTCTTCAAATCCTTGTCAGAGAGATTTGAAGAAAAACATGTACAGCTCTCCCCACTTCTTAAGACTTTCCATCTCCTGGTGGCTTGGTGACCAATTGCTAAAGAGGCCTCTAGCAGCACACACAGTCAATGCAAACCATTCTTAATTTGGCAGAGGGAACTTTCCTATGGTAGCACAGTCTCGGGAAGATGCTGCCAACAAAGATCACAAAGCCAGAACTGGCCAGCATTGTCGCGACGCAGTTTTACTTGTTCAGCTCCTTCTGAACAGTGGTCTTTTAACTCAATGTTTGAGGCAGAGGTGGCCTAAATATCCTTTTCCTGAAGGCTGTGAAGGTCCTGGAAATGACTGGCCCATTAGAAATCCATACCTGCCTTGCACCAGAAACATTCAGACAGCTATGTTGCATGAAGGCTGTTCCACAGCTGATGGTGAAAGCATGGGAGTTTTCACAGATGCTTTCTGATCTTTTTATTCTCATCTCATGTAAACTGGCTCTGACAGATCTAGACAAAAGGACATTAAAGAATTCTGACACTGTGAGTACATTTTCAGTCCTACAAATACTGATACTAATCTGGCCACAGGAGATTTCTTAGTGAGTATAACTCAAGCCAGGCAAGCAGCTGCCTGTGTGGAAATTGTTCATCTCCACATGTTCCACTGCATAACTTCCACTTCTGTCAGAGACACACAAGGTTGTGGGAGCAGAGGTTGTTGTCTGTTACCTGGCACAGTTATGAAGCACTGAAAGAAATGCAAAATGTGAGATTACTTGTATAAAAGTGAGCACTCACTTCTCTTGGAGCTTGTAGCAATTTCAGAGCAGCATGACTGCCAAGTCAAAAAATGCTCCCCATCATTTGAAAAATTAGAAGCTAATTAGTAAAAAGAGGTGTTGATTGTACCAAAGCCTCATATTGAAAAGAGCCTATGTGCCAAACTCAAATTATGGACATCACCACTGCTAGCTTGGCACTGCTCTTCAAAAGCTCCTCAGTCAGGTTGCACAGTGGTTTGAGAAGCAGCATTTATGCTCTTATGATTCATTTTTATCTGCCAGAATAACCCTCAGCTCATCTGCAATTATATGCCAAAAAATCAGATATTCAAGGATATTACAAACTGCCTGCAGTTCAATGCAATGTGTTAATATAGGACACATTTATAGACAATGAGTCTAGCAAGCCAGTCTAGCTTCATTTAAAATAAACAAACAAGCAGCCTGGTCTAATTACCAGAACTAATCTAAAAGAATCAATATTTCTCCAATCAAGACATATAACAAGAATCTTCATGCTATTTACTCAGCAATGTATATAATTACTTCTTGAGTCTGCAGACTGTGCTGTTCACTTTTAAGCTCATTAAACATGAACTACTTATTTTTATTCATTCCGTTTAAATTCCTTTTACCTTTACTATAATAAACCAGATTTTGAAATAACTGGAATAATTGAAACTTCACTGCATTAATAAGTATTTTTCTTGTAAGTTCATTTATTCCAGGCGACTGGGAGCTTATCCTAAACCTGGTTTGACTGACTGCTCACAAGTCTGTACTCCCAGGCACTACTAGAGGCTCACTCTTAACTCATGCTTAAGGTCAGCATGTCCTCAAGGTTTACTTGTATAACTGTTTTTACAGTTATTACTCATCCTAGATCTGTACCAACAAGATATAAGAAAGAACTCTTAAGAAAAGCTGTTGGGTTTGGGTTTTTTGCTGGGTTGGGGTTTTTATTGAGTTTTGGTTTTTTGGGGTTTTTTTCATTGTTTTTGGTTGGTTGGTTGGGCTTTTTTTAGGTTTGGGTTGTTTTTTTTTTAAATTTTAGTTTAGAAATCTTCATCAAATACACAGTCATTAGGGAACAGTTAACCCAGTCAACCTGGTAAAGCTGAGACACTGGCAGCAGTGGAAACCAGGGGATGAACAGCCTTAACAAAACAGCACCTGCAGCTGAGCTGTAAATTTAGGTTACCATGTGTCCCAGCGCTACACTGGCCCCCAGCCACAAGCAGTGAATGTCTTTTCCTTCCAGGGCACACAGGACAGTAACAAGTGGCATTGCTGTACCTCCAGTACAGGAAAAAGGACTGCACAAGCAGATGCTTAGGTCTTTTGCTCCCATCTTGCAACAGAGATGCCATGCACTCAGATGATTTTTTCCTGAACAAGATGGAAGTTCACAAAACTGGCCTTGCTGCTAACACATAGTAATATTGTCCCTAAACACATCCTGCAATGGCCTTTGTATTCCCATCTGCACTTGCTGCTGCTTTGGAAAGTACTGCCAAAGGTCCTGAATGTGTGCCCTTCACTACTTAAACATGTGAAAACAATTGCTGCCACAGCAACGTTGACATTTTCAAAACAATTACAAAAGAGCAAGGTTAAATGCCATTATAGCTTCTTATAAAGCACTTTCAATTTGGATTATTTTCTTCTTCTCAAAATAAGCACCCCTAGGACATCAAGTTTAGAGGTCCTCGATTTCCAACAGCTGATCCCCCCCAGCTAGAAGTGGATTTTGTGCCGGCCCAGAGCAGCGACCACCCTGGCAGGGCTGAACAGTGATGGGTCCCAGGCATAAATGTCCCCAGCATTGTCCCACAAGGGTGCCCTTTCCTGAAGACTTCTGGGAAGGAAAGGTTAGTGGGGTGCATTTTGGAAGAGCAGGAGGATTGAGTGCTCCACAAAACACCACTGTCACGCTCACTTCTTCCAAATAAAAGTTACAAGGAGAGCTGATCTGATCATCTGAGGCCCATCCCTTATACATGGGTTTAGTAGTCAGAGGAGACACCCTGAAGTGAAGGACGTGGAAAGAGTATTTGCTCTGCCCTGAAAGAATTCAGAGCAACACTTGCCACCTTGCAGAAGTGCTCCAATGCTACAACACATCAAACACACCCAGACCTTGAATGCTTGTAGGCTACCAAGGAAAATTAGTCCTTGGTTATTTTCATAGTGTTCTGACTCAGTAACATATCAGTGACTAATTATCTATTAAAAAACAGATAGGAGAGAACATTACTTCTGCATGTTGTGCAAAACTGACTTTTAGCTTAAAAATCAGATCACACCAGACTAAGAATAGGGATGGTATCTCTGGTGGCAGCTCTTCAGAACATCACTCTGCCAGTGAAGATGCCTCTGTTTTACTGGGTTTGAAACAGCCCCTTACCACACCTTCCACATTGGTAAATTAAACATGAAAGCAGAGAATGTAACTGGTTTTTCAATGTGCTTTACATTTCTCCTTGTTGTAGTTTGGGATTCTTATGTAAATTCTCTCCCCTGCCACTAACTGCCCATGCTAGGAGTTAACAAAAAGAGTCGTTAACTGCTGATTTCTTGGGTGGGGGCAGGTTGTCTCTTTTGTTTTTGGGGACTACACAGGGCTGAGGGGAAGGGGGGTTGGGAGGCGGGGGGGAGTCAGTTGCCTTCCGGCCGGGACGGCTGCTGGCTGGGGGTTTTCGGCTGCCTGCCCGGACTCCTGCCCGGGACGGTGCCTCACTCCTCCTCGCTTCTGCCTGCCACTGGCCTGCTCGTGGGGGACGGCTCCTCGCTTCTGTCTGCTGGCCTGCCTGCTTCCCTGCCGGGGCTGCTCCTCGCTGTTAGTTTCTACTTGCTGCTGGACTGCGCCTCGCCGCTGGCTTCTGCTTGCCTGCCCGGACTGCGCCTCACTGCTGACTGCAGGCTGCCCTGGACTGTAACACTGATACTGCCATAAGTATAACCTCTTTGTTTGGGTGGTTGTTTGGTTGGTTGTTTTTCCCTTGTTGGGGAAGCGGTTTGCTCTGGTCTGTTTACATAAATATACATATATATATATATATATACACACATAGCAGTTAAGAACAGTTATCCTTCTTGTATTAAAGTTCCTCTTCTAAATTTGATAAAGAGTGGCGTGATTATTGTGGAGGAGGCCCCCTCCCCAGCTTGTGGGTAAACATTTTTGGTTTTTTTCCTCCTCAAACCAAGACACTCCTTGGCTTAACTAAAGAAACTTTTGAAATTGTGACTGCCATGAGTGCTTTTGTGAGCTGCTTTCAGGTCCAGACTGATGAACATTTAACTCCACAAGCTCTTTGCAAATAATTCTTCTTTCCTCTTTGTGGCTCTCACCTGAGGTTATATGAAAATTGAATCTTCCAGCAAATGTTACAAATTACAGCACTGCCAGGTTTGAGAAAGAGAAATCCCCCCACGAAGACACACAATAAGAACAGTAGCAGCAGCAAACACCTCTAGGGCCTCTGCCTGCGCATAAACCCCAACAGGAGGGAGTGTTTCCACTGGTAAATTCTATCCTAATTTCTCCCCCCTATAATTCAGCCCCTCCTTGCCCATGTGCCTGTTGGTACGTGTTGTGCTTTGGTTTATGAAATGGGGATTTGTTCCCCGGTAGTGGCATTCACTGGGATGCTGAAAACCTCGGTACAATTTCTATAATCCACATTAATATCTATCTATCTGCTCAGGATTTATAGAATCATAGAATCACAAAATGGTCTGGCTTGGAAGGGACCTTAAAGATCATCCAGTTCCATCCCCCTTCTGTGGGCAGGGACATCTTCACTAGACCAGGTTGCTCAGAGCCCCATCTAGCCTGGTCTTGAACACTCAGGGATGGAGCATCCACAGCAATTTTAGGCAACTTGTACCAGTGCCTCACCACCCTCACAGGGAAGAATTTCTTCCTAATATCTAATCTAACCCTACTCTTCCAGTTTGAATCCATTCCCCCTGTCCTGTCACTCCAGCCTCTCATAAATAGTCTTTCTCCATCTTTCTTATGGGCTCCCTTCAGGTACCCAAAGCTTCTCTTTTCCAGGCTGAACAATCTCAATTCTCTCAGCCTTTCCTCATAGGAGAGGTGCTCCATCCCCCAACCATCTTGGTGGCCTCCTCTGAACAATCAAGAAGGTGAAGACTGAAGGAATTATTGATGGGACTGTCCAACCCATGTAGCTTCCAGCATGGTCATCCACTCAGAACGTTTCATTTCAAGATTATTTCCCCTTTCAGGTTCTAGAGACTCAAGATAAGATACCCAGGCACACACTACACAAGGGCACAGGCAACAGGCACAGCAGACTGCAGGGCTGGGTATGAAAAGCTCAAATTCTTTCTTCTCCAAACAAAAGCAGAGCTTGAGAATTCAGGAGCTGTCACAAAATCCTGCCCCTCAAGCATATTTTAGCTCCTCAGTAACACATCAATGGCCTTTTCAAGCCTTAACACGCAAGGAAGAGAAGCAAAATTGTAGCCATACAAGTTGAAAAATATCCTACAAAACAGCAAACACATAAAAAAGGGTATTTTTTATGCATTTCAGTGGCATTACTCTCATACCAGTGACAAAAATGTTTTACACAACCAGCTTTGAAAGCAGGTGGTCACCACAACACTGCAACCAGCCTACTTTAATGAGTCACCCTACTGGGTCTCCCTCCACACACCAAAGCTGCAGGCAATCAGCATTACCAAATTCAGTTGCAATAACTAATTTCTGGGGGGGCAAAATTTTGATCTAAGAATATTTAGGACTTGCAGAAAGTGGTTATTTACCCACTTAATGAGCTGAGATCAATGCTGTAACTTCCTCTATAGCAGGAAAATGTACATGTGAAAGGGATGTGACTTTGCACAGGGTCACAATACATGCCCTGAACAAACTGTGGCTGATCCAATACCTGCTGTGCCATGAATCAGAGATTTGAGAAATATCTCCCAGAAATCAACACTTCTTGGGGGACTAAATGTCCTACAATAGACCTGGAAAGGTTATAGAATACTAAAGCAACAATCTGGGTCTTTGCCAAATCAACAAGATTAAACTACTCTCCTATTAAAAAAGCTATTAAAAACCTACGATGGGGTGGTCCCATGGTGTAGCGGAGAGCCCTCCGGTCTCCAAATCCCAAGGTCGTGAGTTCGAGTCTCAGTACAGACCGCCCCCGGCAGTTAAATGCCTCCCTGCCATCCCATCCCGTCAGATCTCGGATGCTCAGCAGGGTCAGCCCCGGTTAGTACCGGGTGCTGTAGACAAGTCCTAAGGACTTCACTGTCACTGTCCAAGCTTGCTCGGCCGTGGCAAATGAACCTCAGGACTTAAACGGTGGGGCCAGTTCTGTGCATGCTGTGCCTCACCTAAAAAATCCACTGCACAGGCTCGAAGGGTACACCCAGGTGGGGAGAGCCCTTCCCAAATCTTCGTTCGCGAAGATTGGCCATTATTATTATATTATAAAAACCTACTCTATGAAGGGACAGGGTATCAGAGATCATCATCGAAATGTCAACATCTGACACTACACAGTGGTTTTAGGTTCCCATCATGTAAAAAAAACCTGTTCTACTCCTGTGTCAGTGGAGCCTCAGCAGCTTTCCCCTTTCCGTGTCTCTGTTTGTAGGACAGATTACAAACAAAAAGAAAAAAAAAGAAAAAAGCAAGTTTGCTGATACACTCAACGTTTTCATACCCAGTTACTGGACAAAATTGAAAGATGCTTGGATTAAAGGCAGCCTAGGATGACCCCAGAGTCAGCATTCATGAGATTTCTATGAACTCTATAAAGGAGCCTCTGTAAGGGCACAGGTCCCCTTCTATAGATAAGAAAGAGACAGACAAGTATTTCTAGAGTCCTCTGGAGGTTTATTTGTGGTTAAGTCTCTGCTGCAATGATTACCAACACATACAACATGCATGAGGCAGCAGAAGCAACAAGCTGAAGCAATTGATTTCATCCCTAAATTAAAATTCTCAGAGTGGGAGACTTCTGACGACTCTCCCAGCTGCTCATACAGCTCTATGAAAAGAACAGCATTTGCACCCCCATTTTTTTCTACAACATTATTGCTACAGACAAAACGCAAATAGAGAAACATGGGGGAAGATTTCTTTCTTACCACCACCACCGGGGACCACTCCTGGCACCTGGCAACACTCAGAGCAACAGCAGAATCCCCATCTCCTCCCTCCAGGGAAGTACCACTGCTTATGTTTCAAGAGATTTGCTTTTTCATTTGCCTATAAGCAAAAAAGACATTCTTCAGTGAATGCAGGGGAAAATGTTTTGTTTAGAAGCAAACCACAATGCAAACAACACCCAGCTGCAAACCCAGGTAATGAATTCTTGAATTCAAATATTTCTTACTAGAATTACACATCTTTCTCTCTTCTCTGCAGAAAAAAAACAACTTGATCCTTCTTCGCATGCATAATGCTGCATTCAGCTCTACAGGTACCAACTATTATTGCTTTCAGAGGGTCTAACTGGCTCATATCTATAAAATTAAAAGCAAGTGTTCTCAATTTACACTTAGTAGTGAAATTGCAGCTTCTATTCAGAACGGAGCAAGGGCTTGCATACACAAGAACTAGCCTACTTTTCCCTAGCTTTACTAATCAGCATAACAAAAGGCATTTCTTTTACCTACAAACCCTGTCTTGAGAGAAGTTGCTGAAAATGAAGCAGAAGCAATTATCTACTCTCCAAACACGCACTTAATCCCTATATTTTATTAAGAGTGTTTTTTATGATCCTGAAGCAATTAAGCTAATCATTATTTAATTTTAGATTACTGAACTGGAGATTTACTTCAGACACAAGCTCACTTTCCACATAATTTAGTCTCAGTAATTAGAGATATGCTTTACCCAGAGGTGGCTTGTTTGAAGCATGTTATCTTATTTCCCAAGCCTTACACCATGAAAGTTTTGTGCAGAAATCTACAAACCAAACTTCAAAAAAAGAGAAATCCCACCAAAGAAACAGCTTTACCAGGCTGCAAACCCATTTTTCTTTAAAAATAAAAGAATGAAGAAAAAATATTCTTCAAACATCTGCCCCAAAAGTTAGTGTATCACAAAACCTAAAAAAAAAAAAA